>PVKA01027002.1:0-31034 GCA_004027165.1 Ctenomys sociabilis
GAATGACTACTATGAAGACAACATTATGCAATGTACTAATTTTTCTAACTGTCCTACTAACCTGTTTTGAAACTGCCTCATTGCTATTTTGTTTCTCAGTCCAATTAATAAAATAAATAAATAAATGAAATTACTTAACCAGAAAAGAGAAAAATTAAAAGTAATCAAGATAGATGACATACCCAATTCAGAAATGGGCATCTGAGATGAATACACACTTCTCAGAGGACGAAATTAAAGAAGCGAATAAATACATGAAAAAATGCTCCACATCACTAGTCATCCGTGAAATGCAAATAAAAACAATACTGAGATACCATCTCACTCCAGAAAGAATGGCTATCATAAGGAAATCAACCAACAGTAAACGTTGGAGAGGTTGTGGGGAAAAGAGAACACTTCTCCACTGCTGGTGGGAATGTAGACTGGTACAACCATTGTGGAGGTCGGTGTGGAAACTTCTCAAAAGAGTAGGGCTAGAAATCCCATTCAAGCCGGCTATCCCCCTACTGGGAATTTTCCCAAAGGAACTGAAAACATTGTATCATAGTGTACCTATGTTTATAGCAGCACAATGTGTGATAGCAAAATCTTGGAAACAACCAAAATGTCCAGCACATGAGGAATGGTTGAAAAAGATGTGGTATTTCTATATAATGGAGTATTACTCAGCTGTTAAGAATGATAAGTTTGAAGCATTTATACTGAAGTGGATACCACTTGAACATATACTCATAAGTGAATAAACCAGACACACATGTATAAATATTGTATAGTTTCCCTAGTATAACAAGTGAAAAGCAGAAATACAAATGGAAACGTACAACAATAACTAAAATCAATTGAGTCCAATAAGCCAAAGTGCTTATGCTGCAGGTTACTAATAAGCTTTTGTTCTGGATGGTTAACAACCTAAGTTCACAGATCAAAGTTGGAGAAATAGAAGAGCCACAAGGCCAGCCAACATTTTGGCCCTAGCCTTTCAAGGTCAACAAACACTCAGGACATAGGAGAACCTGTACTGCAACATCATGAAACTCAGTTGAGCTCCAAATTTTCTGAACAAGGAGATTATGGAGCCACAGAGGAAAGAGATTGAAGTTCTATAGTGTGCCTGGGGAGAGTCACATGGAGAGAAAACTTTCTCTCAGGCTCTCACAGAGAGCAAACTGGTCAAGCACTGGCCGTGACTCATCCACATGGATGACACAGACAAAGGATCTACAGAATAAGGTACAGGATTACAAGATAAACCCTGAGGGAACTTCACTGACCTCATAAGAAACATAAAGTACATGTGTTGGTATATAAGTCTTGCTCTATCTAGGTCTTAACTATCCAGCAAAAAAGTATAAAAATGAAGTATATATCGTGGGGTCATAATATTAAATTGAGCTGTAAATGGCTATGGTCGACAACTTCTTCAGATAACTCACCATTGTTGTGGAATGCTGGACTGTGTAGGACTGTGTTGTCAATTTCAAGCACCTAAGTTAGTTGAATGACAATGGAGTGCCCATCTTTGACAGGTGTGGACAAAGGAGGGGGTATAGAAAGGAAGAATCATGATGTGTGTGTATGGACAGTACAGTTGGGATAGATACGCTGTGCTTCTACATAATTCTATGAGAGGCAAGATTTGCACTAATGGTGGTTGGACAGGACATTATATCAGCTTCTAGTGCTATGGACAACCACTAGGAAAATATCAAGGTAGAAAGTATTAATTATTGAATCTTTGATGAAATTCAGTTATAAACAATAAGGTACGCAAACAGCTACACTCTCTTTATTTACTGATAAGAGACATATGGTGTAATAATGCCTGTAAGTATAATATCATGTATGCACCTTCTATGATACCAAAACATTATGCAAACAGTTTTCAATGTATTAATTTATCAAATCCATCTTGTCAAGGTATCTTAAAACTATCTCATTGATATTTGTACTTCATTGAAACAAAAATTAAAGAAATAAAAGATATATGACATACAGGCACACATTCCCTATGAATGAGATCCTTATCATTTAAAATGTACCAATAAACAAATTAAAAAATTTCCAGCCATAAAGGTTATGAATATTAAAACGGTCCTAAGGCTATATAATTAAGAGATGTGCACCTAATACTCATGGCTTGCATCCATTCTGTACTGGTATTTGGGCTTCCATGGAGAAGTTCTCGAAGGCCCCACTTTTTACTTGTAGAATTTCTTCGGCGCTGGCGTGCCAGATGGAAAGGCGGAGGTCACCTTTCCTTGTGCTCCCTCCTTGGCTCCTGACTGCTTATGAACATCACTGGAACTCACCCTACAAGTTCCAGAACCCTTTAGAGTGGCAAGGGCCGAAGCGCTGCCTCAGGCCCACCAACACTTTCTCTAAAGAACACTGTTAGGGGTCAGTGAGGTGTACCCCACTTGTTGGCGTGCTTCAGTCAGTGCCCAAGACAGGCTGCACTGTGGTCACTGACGGTTGCATCCCAGTAATAGCTCAGAGATTCAGTGACTGGTTGTAAGGGAACATTCTTATTCATGTATATATTTGCTTCGATTTTGAAATACACATGGTCCTCCCAGAATCACAGAAGTTGAGACCTGTAGGCTAACATATTTGTCTCATGTCACTGTTCAAATACATTGAAAGAGAAAATTCATTGATGAACACAAGTAGAAAAATTATTATTTCTACTGTGATACTGAAACTTTGAAGCTAAGTGTCATATATTTGCAGTAGCATCTCAAATACAGTACTGTGTGGTGACCTGCCACCAACAAATCATCATTTACTCACCAGGACAGCTGCCAGACAAAAAAAAAAAGCACAAGGTCTAGGAAGGAAAAAAGAATACAGCAAGGGAGGCCAGTCTGCTATGAAAAATTTGACTCTATCTTTTTAAGAAAAGAAAAATCCACTGAAAGTAATACTGGTTTTATTTACAATTATTTTTAAAATGAAAGTATTGCTTCAATTCTGTACCTGCACACCATCTTGGAGTACCACTATCAAGTATATGCAATCTCTATTCCATCATTTGTTTAACCACAAAAATAAATTTCTTTTTCCAAATCTGTTTTCTAATATAAAAAGCAGCAGCACGACAAGTGTCAAAATGATAACATTATTCATGATGGTTCAGTAAAATGGAAAGAGATATAACAAAGTTGATGCTATGCTTTCTGGAGAAGGGCAGTCATGAGATTCTTCTGTTTGAACATCAGTTCTAAAACATGTACAAACCATTGTCTAGAATCTGCTTAGCCAGTTCTCTACGTGTAGGCATAGGAAAAGGAGTTACAACTACCGGGCATGTTGCAAGAATTACAAGACGACTTGAGTAAAGCTAGAAAAATCTTACAAAGTACACGATTCCCTCAGAAAAATGTAAATTAGAAAGAGTGGTCAAAGAGGTGCACAATTGACTAAACAAATTACACCGAGAACATGGAAAACAATGCTGCCGAGTTCCACCAATGCAGTGAGCACATCAGGGAGCAACGCAGCAGGGAGCAACGCAGCAGGGAGCCCTAGAGCACCTTCATCACACAGGACTCAACATTGGGTTTTTTTTATATTAATTTTATCAAGAAAGAAATTGCATTGAGACTTTCAAAACAATTTAGTAAGATAGTTACAATAATTAATACATTGCACACATTGCTTAATCATGTTCTTCAACCAGAAAACAGCTTCTTGACTAAAACTGTGCCCAAAAGAGCAAATCCTACACCCTCCCTAGTCGAAGACATCTACCCAGCTTCTAGGTGCAGGTGCATAGCAGGTGGAAAGTTGGACTCCTCTAGGTCCTTTCTGAGACACTGGCTTGCGGACGAGAGTGAGCAAGGCCGTGGGGGTCAGAGCATGTGCAAGGGAAAGACAGTCATGTTGAGCGATAGGCTGGGGAAGTGTGGACATTGGTGGGAAAAGCAGAAATGTACCGAGGTCAAGAGTCTGTTCTACTGTTGAAGAACATGATTAAACAATGTTGAGCCTTTGTGACGAAGGTTCTCTGAGGCTTCCTTCTGCCTACCTTTCTTCCTTTGTATTATAAGGAAAATGCGAAACATGACAATTTAATTTCCCCCTGTTCTCACCACCATGTTCTCCACACCTGGGATATTTGTACCTATGGTGTTCACCTTCAGTCCTGTCATAAGAAGACGCTTCTTGTCTATAGTCAGTCTTTCCTGTGAAACCATGCATTCTATTTCTCTTCACTAACCTAGATTTTATTACTTTACTTATTCCTGTTCTGTCCTACTTCATTTCTTCGATTTTACGATTGGTCCCATTTGTATACACATGCTATAAGGCTTCCCACCATTAAAAAATGTTTTCCCTTGCATGAGCTTCCTAGCATTATCACCCTATTTCTCTGTTTCAATTTATAGCAAAAATTTTCAAAAGAGGATAATCTTCATTTCTCAGCTGTGATTCTATATTGAAGTCATCCAAATTAGGCTTCATTTCCCAGCTCTATGGAAACAGCACTTCACAGGCGCAGCAGTGAGTTTGCCAAACCTCATGGTGAATTCTTGGTTCTCCCTCAGGCTTTCAACAGCTTGACCCAGATCATTAGTTTCAATTTCTTGAAATATTTCATCACCTGGCCTCAAAGATATGACCTGTCCCTGCTGTGCCTCCTTCCTCTTTCACTGTCCTTTCTCAGTCTCTTTTCAGTATTTATTCCACCTTTCCTGAACTCAAAATTCTTTTTCTAATCACTTATTCATTTTAATGAGAAAAAAAAGGATAAAATAGCAATGAAACAGTTTCAAAACAGGTTAGTATGACAGGTATAATAATGCATTGCATCTTGTTGTCTTCATAGTAGTTAGTCAGAGGACAAGATGTAGACATGATATCTTGTCTAAACAACATTATCAAAATTCTTTGGTGGATAAAATTCTGAAACTTATCCTCTGACTTTGTTTTAGAAAATCAGAACCAGTCTCATGTCTTTAAAGAGAACCACTTAACTGATAAATCTGAACTTTATCCTGAAACTTTTTTCTGGTTTTTAGACCACTGTGAAACCACATATTCCATTTCTCCTCACTAACCTCTTTCTGCTCTTTCCTACCTCATACTCTGTTCTGTAACTCCACCTGAATGGTTCATAAGCTCTTCATATTCATGTGTTTCAAATTGAAAAAGAAATGCATCAAAGAAAGAAATGCACAAATAAGATGACAGAGACAGAGGACAAGAGATATATATCCATTTACAGTTTTCTATGTCAAGAAATGGCATTATTATTTACCTATCTTCTCATTTTAAAAATCTAACTTCTTAAACAAAGGCCTGATTCAAGGACTGGCGCAAAGAAACAGAAGATGAACCCAAAACGTGTAGTTCAGAAAGTGAGGAAAGGGAAGAATTGCTGAAGAACCAACACTAGGAGGACACAGGAGCCAACCCAAAAGAGCTTCTCATGGTCAAAGTCTATGTCTTCAAAGTCAAAGTCTAAAATAAAATAAGGACTGAGTAAAACATAATTGATAGAGAAGGAAAGATCTTTTATATAAAGAATTTTCAAATAACACACACAGATATTCACGTTTTCAAGAACTTGAGGCTGTTTCTATTCTCCATCTTGAATGCAGGCTGGATATAGCCAGTAACTTGAACAAAAGTTAGGATATGAAAAAGTATGAAATAGTAGTGTTACAGTGGAGAAAATTTACAGAAAACATTTCATGTATTTGATGAATATTAAGATCATTAGTTATGCATAACTTTCATAAAATACATACTTTCATACTTCTCTACTCCCAAGAAAAGCGCAGAGGAAATCACTGGTTTATTAGAAGGGACAGTTATCATTTAGTTTTTTTTGTTTTCTTCCTTTTAATCCTTTCATAAGCAATTTTGTATGATTATATCTGGTAACCTGAACAACTAATTCGAAGACAACAGTATGCAATGTAACAACCATAGTTTAATTCCTATCATCTTGCTTAGTAAAATTCTGTATCATCTCTAATTTTTTTACTATTATTTATCCTTTTGAAAAAATTGTAAAAAATTAAAAAAGGATGAAGGTATGAGAGGAAGCTAAAATTAAGAACACTCTACACAAACTCTCTCTCTCTTAAAGGTCATTATCATAAAGCAATGAAGACCTGGGAACTGACGCAAATCAGGGAGACTGAAGAGGCATGATGGCTCTACTCAGCTGGCGCCCTCGCTCCGCTCCCATGTCACGAGGATGACCAAGAGTGAAGACTTTAGGCCTAGTGTGTGGCAGGGTGAGGCACAGTCATGTAAGAAAACACAGTAGGAAAATCTGGGCCAAGTATTCATGGGGATTCTCAATTTCATTTTTTTTTCAACTTTTCTTTAAAATTAAAGTTATTCTAAAAGTTCATTTTAAAATCCTAGGACTCATTCAAATTCATCTCCCCCCTCCCACGCACACCCCACAGCCAAGTAATCAGCATCTCCTCTCAGCACTGCCTTCGAGATGTGCCTGGAGTCTGACCGTCTGACCGCAGGGTCCACATCTCATGTGTTTTTCTTCCTACTACTTGACAATAGCCTCCTCCTGATCCCCTTGCTTCCCTCCCTGACTCTTCATTGTTCGTTCAACCAAACGCCAAGCTCTTTCATATCTTTGCTGTTACCTCTCTCTAGCAGCCTCTACCCAAACCACAGTGTGTGGTCTGCACTCTCACTTCCTCAAGCCTCTGCTAAAATCTTGCTTCTTTGGACAGACCTGGATTCTTATTTAACCATAGTCACTCCGTCTTTATTTCTTAACTCTATATAATCTTTTTCATAGAAAATTTGTCATAATATTATTTGCGTGTTTACTTTCTATCTTCACTATTAAAGCAAACATTATGAGAAAGGAGCCTTTTCTTGTTAAATAAATATACAAACATATATTGCTTGTGACTTTTGGGGCAAAGTGTGATTGTATTCAAATCTTGTCAAAGTATGTTTCATAAGCTGTCTGAAAAATAATATGCCGATATCTAGTAGGTAAGTACTCTGATTCTTAGGATTCTATCACACAAAAGTCAAGCGCTGGTACAGAAAAACATTTATAAAATGTACTAGTCCCTGTTCCCAGTAACAAAAATAACCTGGAAAAATGAGCACTCACAGGAGAGGGATTCAATATAATGGTCTACATCTAGAAATATGATTTAGTTATTGAAAGAATGAAATAAAGGTATAAATAAAATTTGGGGGACATTTCATAAGGTGTTATCCAATGAGGAATAAGAAAAGAGTAATAACATAGTTATATTAAAGTGGCTCATTTTACAGGACACTTATGAGAATATGTTATATGTTGGTATTAAAGATATAAAAATCATGTATCAAAAAGACTTGCTCATAGGTTATAGGTGTGGATGAATAACAGAGGAGAAGAAATGAAAAGTTGAGATAAAATAAGGCCAACAAGAAACAAAAGATACTATGTTCTGTGAAAGATAAATACACCTTTGCATAGAAATGTTTGTGAGCCTGTGTGAAAAAGGACTGTTCAAGCACATCAATTTTAAGGTCAAAATGGACCTTGACCTAACAATTTTCCAAAGGAGAAATACACTTTCAAACATTAAACTGATTGCAGGATTTCTTAATCTCACAAAGAACACATACAATTGCTGCTGGAACGGACCTGGTTCCCAGGAAATGCATGCATTCTTACAGATGGTCCTAGGAGTACAGCTAAATTGAAGCCCATCTTAGACAATGCACTTTCATGCTGAGCTGCAAACACAGAGATAAAAATAACAAAAGGAAAAGCGATGCCCACTAATAGGAATAAAAAAGGAAGCTCTCACAGTGTTTCTTAGCTCAACTGGTAGTTAATTAAGCAGACTATCCGAACTGTTGTGATGAATGACTTCCCGGGTGGAGTCTTCAGTACTACCCTACCATTAATGCTCAAAGAAGGCCTTCGCAGGTTGCTAAGCTTCCCTGACAATTTTCACTGTCTTAAAATGAGGAACAAATCCCAGACATTCTAATAAGAAAACGTCCTTATCTTCTCTGTGACAGAAAGGCATGAAAAAATTCAAATAGTCCCCCATTAAAATATCTAGCACAGAATGCATATCTAATAATGTTTACATGGTTTCTTTAGATTTCAAATGGACAGAGTCAGGGTATATAATCACGTAACTTGTCTGATCTCAAATTGGTACGCCTGTAAACACCATGGAGCCCATGCCGGTATCAAGTGTAAAATGTAAAGAGAGATTCAATCTGGACACCATAAGAACTTTTCAGAAGTCATTTAGATGTCATTATAATATTTTGCAATAAGGTGACTTTATAATAAAGTGAGCACTCAAAGAACCCTGAGTGAAGATCTTCAAAAATATCATTAGAGAAATGCAGAGTAAATGCAGTTTAAGAAAGAATGTTAGTAGCATGATAGTGTCATTGAAGGTACTTAGCTCTAGACTAGAGAAAGTCAGGCTGATATCCTTCTCTTATTTCTTACCTGTGACTTTAAACAGGTTAACATCAATTTCTTTGTCTGCCAAATGCATGTATGAATTTGTATTTTACACCGTGGAAAAACTTCGCCATCTAAACATGACATGTGACTCAAAACAGCTTCTCAAAATATTAGATTTCCTTTGAACAAAAAGAAAAAGGACAGACTATGATAGGATATTAAGAAATTTAAGTGCAATTGATATATTTCCACTATGCACATGCAGACGAATTTACCGCACAGATATATTTTTAAAATAGTAGCTTTAGAGCCAGCAAGATAGCTCAGTGGACTAAGCAGCTGCTTAGACAAGTGCAGGGACTGGGATTCTGTCCCAGGCACCACATGCTGCCCTGGCCCTGGCCCTGGCAAACGAGTCTGCATGTGGTCGAGCACACCTGTAATCCCAGCACAGGCGAGGCTGAAAACAGGAAGATCACTACAAGTCCGAGCTGCAGAGTGAGACCCTATATTGAATGCTGTATATATCTAATTTTGTTTTAGATCCTTTTCATGATTAGTAACTATGTGGTCGAAAGGAATTTCTCTCAGAGGATTCAGTGGTAGTGGTGATCCAACACCTTTTTCTTTCTCCTATTTTTTGGCTTATAACATATCTAAGCCTCTTTCTACACCATCACAGAATGGAGAAGTGAATTAGAAGCAGCCAATCAAACGACTCCATCCCCTGGACAAAGTGACTGGTGCAGTGAACCATGGACTAGGGCCCACTTCAGAAAGTGTAGTCTATGCCAGGTAGTTAAATGGAAAGAATTTCATAAAGGGAACTAGGTACAAGGTTACAAAAAGCAGAGATGCCAAATAAAACGAACAGAAAGAGGTATGGGGGGATCCCAGTGTGGCTCACTACAGAATGAAGATGTCCCATCCCTCAAGTTATAGAGCCAAGCGCAGGCAGAAAGGGTATCAGCTTCTCTCTGTGGCAGCCAGATTCCTGGTGAAACTGCTGCATGGAGGCTGCAGATGGCAAGAACATGACCAGACAGCCCCGAGAGGCCTGTGGAGGAAACTCAAAGCCTGCAACATGGCTGAGTGAGTGAGAATGTTCTGACATACCCTTTCTCCCTGTTTCACCACCCAGTGCCTCTGTTTGTGGAACTCAGTGTTTAAGCTCCTAGGCATAGAACTTAGAACATGCATTTCACAGATCAGAGACTGGATCTGGGCACAGATGAATATGTTGTTGACAAACGAGGTTAATCTCTAAAATCTGGATTGTTGGAGCAAGGAGTGGAGTATAAACCCTCTTAACTTCAAGAACACACTGCTGTGCAGGCCTCATACTTGGGGCGTGCTGAGACAGCAATTGAGATTGGGTGTGGTGGTGCATCCCTTTAATCCTAGCACTTGACAGGCTGTAAACAGGAGAATCACTACAAGTCCAATCTAGTAGTGAGACCCTGAACGCCGTGTAGACCCTTCCCTGAGGTATAGAAAATTAAAAATAAAAATGAATAAATAAACAAATAAGAACATAGTGCTAGGAGGATTCATATAGGCATAGATCATCTAGGAAATCCATATTCTATATGTAGTAGGATTACTGCAGCATGTAGAATACTACTACATGAATGAGTAGTCCTCACTTTTTCCACAGGGAAAAGAAAATCGTGTTGTAATGTACAGGGAGCGTACAGAGCTTGGTACTGGCCTCCTAAATCCATTGTGCATGACTTGACCTAGCTTCCGTCAGTCACAGTGCCACGAGGAAGGACAATTCTGTTCTTGTTCCAGTAGTATTATATAGAGCTTTTCTGACTTGCAATAAAAAGTCTTAACTAATATAACCATGTCCACCAAAGTTCAATTTTTAAAAAGTTTTGCCAGGACAAATGCTAAATATTATCATTAAAAGAAATGAAATGGAAGAATGTATTAGGTTATGTATTCCCAGTAAAAGAAATTAAATGAACATGCTCAGGTTGACCGGTCATGAGCTTTGTCCTCTCTTTTATCTTAATTAAGGAACTTAAAATTTTAAAAAATAACAGTCTAGAAAGGTAATTTCTCCCAGTCTCTTAAGACAGAAGAGCCAGTTGTTTGCTTTGCTTTGTGTCTGGTGAACAGACTTCAAAAAGAATCCAAATCAACACCATATGGAGACGATCAAATAACACATTCATCGCAAACAGAAAAGTATCAAACCAAAAGTTCACCACGAAAAGAAAAGTGGATGTAAAGTTATTCTGCACCTAGAGCATGGCAGATACTAAGTAGAACACTGTTGTCTGTTTCTATTCTACCGCATCACATGAACAACAGCTTTTTAGAAAATAAAGCGGAAGATTTATCTTTTAATCCATCAGTGACAAAAGGAACAGGACGTCAGTCAGCTGTGTCAGCTATCTCGCATTTGTTCTGAACACTAATGTTTCTATCACATTCTTATTTCACTTCAAGCACTGCCTTTATTTTCCAGTCAAGTAGAAAGGAAAAACCAACGGGTTTTGCTTTGTAGGAAACATATCCATGAAATTATAAGGTTGGTTGGAAGATTTTGTTTGTTCATTTTGGCTACATAAAATCGAAAGTCAGGTCTTATCAGTAAATAGTTTTGTTTCAAGAATGAATCATAACACTCAAATTCTTCAAAAGCCCCCTCTCCATTGGAAGACAGACTCTTTCAGGTCTCTTCCAAGAAACAGGTGTCAAATTTTCTACTCCTTACGCAATGAACCAGACAAAAGTTAGCATGATTTCATGTCTGTGAGTCTGAGGTTCTCAAATAAAGTATACATTCTCCAGTCCGAGATACACTTTCTAGTGCAATACATCTTTAATGTAGTCTTAATAAAAACAACAGCTTTATTGAACTAAATCTGTACACAATACAACTTAGAAACTTAAAATGTGTGATTTTGAAGATTTTAGTATATTATCAGAATTGTACAACTATGACTACAATCAAATTTATATCATTTTTAGTATCCCAAAGTAAAACACTCTGCCTGCCTCTCCTGACACCTCCCTGCTAAATCCAAGCAATTATTCTTGATTATCATAAATTTTCCTATTCTGGTAAATTTTCTTATTCAAAGTAGCCTGTGCTCAAAGCAATAATAAAGACCTTAATATATCCAAAGAAATGAGAATCCTGCAAAGTCAGCTCTCACACCATATTGAAGCTAAACTAGAAAATGTGAGTAGTAATATCTTTTCTCTCTCTCGTTTGTTTTCTCCATTATCTTTCTTTTAGTTTACACTTTATGTATATGTTAACTTTTTTTTTTTTTTTTTGTCTTTTTGAGACAGGGTCTCACTATGCAGTTCAGGCTGGCCTTAAGCTCACTTTGTAGCTCAGGCTGGTCTCGAACTCACAACAATCCTCCGGCCTCAGCCTCCCGAGTGCTGGGATTACAGGCCTGCACCACCACGCCCAGCTATATATTAACTTTTTAATTTAAGGGAAACCATGTGAAGTTGATATGTGTGCATCAGGTTCGCTTCAGAGTGTGGTCTCAGGGTGCGCCCATTTTCCCATAATTCCCTCGAGTTCATCGATTTATGGCACAGTAGCAGGACTCCAGCGTGTGGAGGTGCCACACTTCCAGTCATCTGGGATATTTCCAAGATTTGCTGTTATGAGTTGTGCTGCCCTAAAGACGGGTGTCTTTTTTTTTTTTTTTTTTTAGTTTTTTGAGGAGTCTGCATGCTGATCGCCACAGTGGCTGGATCGGTGCACAGTCCCACCAAGAAAGCTGAAGCGCTGCTTTCTCTGTGGAGCTTCACCAGAGTTTGTTACTGGCTGACCTCTTGATGGTCGCTGTGCCCCCCATCCGAATGTTCTTGCGAACACAATCTAAACTCAGGTGTGATTAATTTACATCCCTTCGATTGGCAAAGGTGCTAGAGGCAAAGTCAGAAATTTCAGCATTTAAACAAGCTAATTTCAGTGGCAATCAGCACAGATGGGCCAAATTTGATCAGAATCTCGATCTCTGTTTCAGCGGTATTTTCATTTCATCCTAATTAACACCAATGTAGATGAGAATTCAAGGGCCACTTGTATGCAATGCGGCAAGCTTTCTTCTTCCTCTTGGAAGATTTTAATATACTTATCTATCACATGACCTAAAAGGAGAATAATTATTTTTATCTGCTTGAGGAGTGTGCAGCATACACAATACCACACTGCACTGAGGGGAGTGGGCTCTGGAGCTTGCCTAACTTTACCACTTTGAGCTGTGTGAACTTAAATTATTGTCCCTTTTGTTCCTCAGCTTCCTCATTAGTAACTTCAGAGTAGTCCCCAGCATGACCACCACCTCTATTCACCTTGCAGGTTGCTTTGCAGGATTATTTATAATGATGCCTCAAAGACAGTCAAGGCCAGAAATGCAGCCCAGCGGTTCCAGCACCTGCCCGACCATGTCATGTGCTCCCTGGAACCACAGCTATGCCATGCTGGCCTGAGATTAGGTGTGGTGGTGCCCGCCTATAATCCCAGTGCTGGGGAGGCTGAGGCAGGAGGACCACTGTGAGTCCAAACTGCATAGCAAGACTCTGTATCAATAAATAAATAAATAATTTTTTTAAAAAGTTCAGTCTAAAACATTATTCTTAGTGTTTCTTTCTTTGTTCTTTCTTTTTCACTACCAGGGATTGGACTCAGGACCTTGCACCTGCCAGCCTGTGCTTATCCCCCACCCTTAGTGTTTCTTGAACCATATTTCTATTTTGTTACTGTGTGTGTATCAATTTTAATTGTATTGTGAAATATATTTTGAAATGCATTTTAAGGCAACATTTTAAAGGTTCCTTAGTGCACATATATAGCTGATTCAAATTAGCATTTATATGAGATTAAAGAAATTACTCTGTGATGAAATAGTATCAAAAAAGTTTTATATTAGAAAAAAATTCTCAGTTCATCAACACTAATATATTAAAACAGGATTATTTAAAATGTACAGGTAACCAGGGAGATAGCTCAGCAGCATGAGTGCCTGCCTGGCAAGAGCAAGGTCCTGAGTTTGATCCCTGATACTAGAAAGAAAGAAAGAAAGAAAGAAAGAAAGAAAGAAAGAAAGAAAGAAAGGAAGAAAGGAAGAAAGAAAGAAAGAAAGAAGATATACAAGTAAACAATTTGATATAGCTTTATATTCATTATTAATTAAAAACTCCCTGTGAAAGGATACCTTCAATGTAGGATACAATATATATTTTGTGCCATATTAAAAGCAATCTCTTTAATTTTCTTAAACATAGTGAGCTGAGCATGGTGGTGTATGTCTGTATTCCCAGCACTCTGGGAGCCTGAGGCAGGAGGATCAAGTTCATGCCCAGCCTAGGAAATTTAAAGTACTATCTTTCCATTCCAAAAATATTAAAAATCTGTCCTTTTTTCCTAAATTTATTACTGAAGGTTAAACACATGACCTTTGCTCTGAGCTACAATCCTAACCTATTTTTAATTTAATTTTAATTTTTAAAGGGCAGGTTAGTGTATTGTGCTCTGGTCATGGTGCAAGTTAGGGAAAAGTAGGAATTCCTATTAGGATAAGGAGAGTAGAGAGCCATAGGAAGATGCTAGCTTAGGGAAATTGTCCAGGTCACTAAACAGAAAGAAAACACTGCATGAATGCAGCATGGGATAGAATTACAAATAAACAGAAAATGCTGCATATACGAATGTGATCTTAGAAAAACTGGAAAATTATCTTTCAGTTGCTGGAATTGTCCAGCATAATTTTCATATGGACTTAACATTAAAGCACATATAGAAATTGATGGAATTGATAGTGAAAATTGTATGTGTATAAATTTGTGAACAGAAAAATTTTGCTTAAGCATTTCTTAAAAGTTAAACTATGATGTATTTGACTGAATGAATATATTGTATGGCAAACAAACAGAACGAAAATCCAGGGCTGGCCAAATAGCTCAGTGGATTAAAGTGCCTGCAAGCAGGCTCAGGGGGCGGAGGTTTGATCTCTGAGCCTACGGTGTCGCCCCGGCCTCAGGGGGTGCGGAGATGATTGAGACTGGGCATGGTGGCGTGCACTTGGGAGGCTTCAAAAAGGAGAATCACTACAAGCGTGATCTAGTAGTGAGACCCTGAGCACCCTGTAGACCCTTCCCTAAAAACACAGAAAAAAAAAGAAGAAAATCCAAATGATTAAATAGGAAAGCTATTGTGTTTACATTCATCCAATAAGTGTTAATATGATAAAGCAAGGAAAAAGCAACTCATCATAATAATAAAAAATCTAAGTAGGTAATTTATAAAATATATGTATTTATATGACAATTAAATAACATATAGATAATTAGCTTCCTAATATTCAGATAAATTCTAACTAATGCCAGTGGAAATCATCATACTAGTGAAACTATTTATACTGTGTATTTATATGTCCTATATATATACATGCATTGTATGCATATAAAATACAGAGACGGAGAGACAGAGAGACAGACAGGCAGGCAGACAGAGTCAGACAGAGACAGAGAGACAGAAACAGGGAAATGGAAAAAAACTTGTCAAAGCAGTCAGGAAATAGACACTGCAATGCTAGGCAATGCTAGAAATGGCCATACGAATCATTAAACTTTTATGGAGGACAGTTAAAATACTTTGAAATCAGATATCAACCTCTGTGCAACTGTTTTATGATTTGTCTATAAGCAGTAATCATATTGTTAAAAAAAATTCTAGAAAAATGCTGTAATGAATGAACACAACAAGTGTTGCTAGGCTAAAATATATAATAGAGAAACAGCACGTAGATAATAAAGTAGCCTATAATTCCACCATGTTGACAAAACTTTCTTTAGATATTTATTTTATTTCTATAGGACATGGATTTTTCTTTTTGCTCCCTGATCTTCTTATTTTGATAAATGATACATGAGGTTTCACAAAATTGATGAAACAAGCTCAATTCTGTAAACTCGTTCATTAATATGAACATATATTCATATCAGTACATACAGTTACTCAGTTGTTTTCCTCAGTCACATGACCACTCATTTTCTGGATTTTCCAGAGATTATTTAACCAACTGCATAGTAACAGATTTTATAAAATTTTTACCTTAAAACACTGTAAAAATCACCCTCAAGGCTTAAAATATTTTACATAGCTTTAAAAATAAATAAATTATGCATGTTATGTATTTATGTTTTGTATGGCAAGAATTCTTGAAATTTACATCTAAGAATGTTAATGAGCCTAAATTTGTACTGCGTCTTCTAAACCAAAAGGAAAATTGCCATAGAAACAGCAAATGACAGAAAAGGAGATCTGACATAGCAAAAACAAACAAAATAAAATCAACAGACAATATTTTTAGTGAATTGTGAAGTAGGACTAACTTTACTATAAAAATTAAACATGTTTAAATTGTATTGTGATTATTCCTACCAAACTAAAATCCTTAAAAATAGAATTATTTCTTTTACATTAAGATTTAGATTACATATGTTTTCAAAAACATAGATATTGTAAGTATCGATAAATTTCAAGATGAAATATAGTTATTGATTTGAAACAATCTGTTCAATTAATTTGATTTAAAATTATGTCCATATTTCTTATCTTTCTGCATTTCTAAAAGCATCGTGCACTTACGCCATAAAAAATATAGTTATTCATGCACTTTAAATTGTTAGATAGCACAGTTACTAGGACCCACTATTGGATGAGCCCTGGAATTGAAATACGTAGCTTCACCACAGCTGGTCGGATCCACTACAGGGATGGCTCATGCTTTTCATACACTATTCAGTAGTCTTTTGTGAGCTTTCACAGTGTTTTGGAAATTGCTTTCAGTGTTTGAGGTTTCTTTATCTGGAGGTGTTTATTAAGGTATCCCTAAGCATCTAAAAGTAATTTAATAATTAATATATCAACTTCAAAAATGTGATTAAAACCCCTAGAATTGTAAGGTCTATGAATCAACCTCTCTTATGTTTCCATTGTTACATTTCTGAGATTAGTTCAAAGCAAATGCGACAAACCAAGATTTTATTTCAGTTATAATGCACTGCACATATTTTCCTGCCTGAAAATTAGACATTATTAAAAGAAAATGCCTACGTTTTTATGTGTATGTCTTTGTTTTAAAAAGAAAACTTTTATCTTCTATTGTACATATTATGCATTCTTTTACTTCATCACATTTAAAAATTATAACCTTCGATCATCTCTCAATGGAATGAAGCAAATCTGAGACTTGTGTGTTTCACTTATGCCAGATTATTGTAACCGAGTATGTAAAACATATGGCACAATAATTCTGAAGCCATAAAACAGTCTGCTTATCCTCAAACTCCTCAAACAAAAGGACAAAATATATATTTTAACATACAAATATATACTTCCCAGAGTGAAAGTGTTGAATATCATAGCCTATTAAAAAACTCACAACTGGCTTTTGATTTTGAGCAGGACCAGGTGAGATGCTTGCTTGCATTCACATGCACACAAATGTACTTCCCCCGAGCTGTTGGAAAGCATCAGAATGCCGGATCCCTATGATGTGTGTTGAAGCCTTTTGAGAAATACAAGAACATTTGCCTCAAGCACCGATTTCATCATCACCACAGAGAACAAAGAAAGTTAGCCAGTCTCTGATATCCCAACCAACCCAGGGTATTACAGTACTGTGAAGATGCTTAGTAGAATTTTAATCAGCTAAATTATTTGGATCCATTTTTCTTGCAGTTGGGCATTCACCTATTTATCATATGTGACTGCTCTCAGAAAAACCCCAAAGAAAAGGCTGTGATTCTTTCTAAAGAGGTAGATAAAGTGAAAACAAGATGAATTTGTAAATGAACCATATTGTCAGTTGAAAATATTTTTATCACTTTAGCAATGGTGTCTTTAGCATTTAAAGCAATTTTAAATCTTATGCTTTTAGTAAGATATTGCCACAATGTCAATTCTGCCTATAAACATGAATAAATAATAGTTATGGGAAATTTGGAGATTTCCTAAAATGTATTTTAGATCATAGGTTCATAAAGCCTTATGCTTTGAATGAGATGAGGGGGACCTGGAAGATGGCTCAGTGGAATAAGTGCTTCCCTGGCAAGCGCAAGGGCCTGAGTTCAATCCTTAGCTCAGCCAAATGAGAGAGAGAGAGAGAGAGAGAGAGGGAGAGAGATGAGAGACAATACCATTAACACCAGAGGACTACCTTTATAAATAGTTTTCAGTGATTGCTAGCTGAGGTCAAACCCACAACTGGGTTTTTCCATACTTATGGTTACAGATATATACAATTCCATTCAAAATTCAGTTCAAATGTGCTTTTATATTGAGAGCCAAATTTAAAGATTTTTCAGATCTTTAAACAAATAAATACCAAAGCCAACTCTGTTCCTAGTCAGTGGAATGGAATATAATTACTCCATTCAATCAGAACCTGTGACTGACTCCAATTGAAATGCAAGGAAAAGAGGTTTCAGAAGTCTTGAATTATTAAACAAGAAATGTAAGCCCCTGTAGTTCAAGGGCTGTATGGATGGCATTATCTTTTTTTTCTTCAAGGGGTCCAAGATGCCCATTCACCCTTGTGGCAAAAGTGAAATGTACAAAGGTGTTTACTTTCAAAGTAAATGAAGTAACACTTGATTTGTTAGCTTTTAAAGATTCACACAGCATATCTCATGTCCTTGACTTTTTACTATAACATTTCCACATTATCACAAGTAGCATTATGTTCCCAAGCCTAACCAATTTCATTCATGTAAATGTAAAACAACATGTTTGCTGTAAGATACTTCCATCAATGTCAGTGACATACAAGCAGATTCTCAACAGCCTGCCCTATCACTTACTTATAAAAAGGAAAATGAAATGTTCCTTCACACTGAAATATAATTCTGTCAACTACTTCATTTAGCTCATTGGATTTGTCCCTAACCTCATAACTGACACTGCAGTGACACGTTAGCACTTTCACCAGAAACAGCTAGAGGGAAAAAGAATCCCCCAAAGCCAACAAGAGATAAGATGTCATTTACCCTTATCAAAAAATAGATTCATCCTATTTTGAAGGGCATCTGGCATAAACGATACAGTTACATATTTTTCTTGATGACTAGCTTCCTTCTATTGCATTTATTAATCAAGCATATAACTGGACCATCAGCAGCATGGTCTAGTAAAAAGCCACAGATCTACTTTAAAGTCTTTTGCCACTAACTTGTATTTTGATTCATGTCAAATCTCCCTGAGCCCTAGTTTCCACATCTGCACAAGGAGGGAGTCAAGCTGGATATTCTCAAAGGCCCTGCTAGTTCTAACATCACTTGAATTAAAAATGATACATGACTACCGTTTTTGTCTTACTCTATAATATGCAAGGCATGGATTTTGCATGTAACATGGGTTTTCTTCTTCAATTTGCCCAACTTGTTAAAGTCATTTATTAAGTACTACTAATTATTATGAATTAGCCTTGTTAGCTTTTTGTACAAAGAATCTAAAAGTGGCTCAGAGCTTGAGAAAATCCTCTATGTGTCACAGCCTCCATCTCTTCCTGTTCCTTACCACTGTTCATCTCTAATTTCAGCACTGATCACACCTTCACCTACAAGTTACTACATGACAAGGCCTCCATGTCTTTACAGAGGTGCATCAGCAAGAGCTTCCCCAAAGATCTTGGAAGTGCATGAAGAAAATCACATTAAGAGCAGTTAGAAAAAAACACCACATTTTGCAACTGTCTATGACTCCTCTTCTGACTCCATTGGATACTCATCTTCCTTATAAACTCTAGCGATTATGATGAAACCAAATACGTATGACCACATATCAAAATAGCCATTAAAAAATAAAAACCACGTCCACTGGAACTTTACTCTTCCATGGAATTGCTTAGGTGTTCACCCATTATACTTTTCCGAACTCCCTTAATGCACCCAAACATTACTTTCATTTGGAAAGCATCTTGAGCCACAATCGTAAGATGTGATGGTATTTGAATGAACGTTGTATGCAGTTTGCAAACTCACAAGCTGTAGAAATCAATGGATGACTACCACAGAGAAGTCCTAAAAATGTTTTTTTCTCAGCTAGAACCAACTTATAACCTTAGGAGAGGCATAGACACCAACAAGTTTGAAAGCATTTGGGGTAAAAAAAAAAAAAAAGAAAAGAAAAAAGTACATCGCAAAGGTGTGGAAAATACTGTACTGCAGTACTGGATGAGGTGGTAAAACAGGGTCTTAGACTGATGATGTTTTGTCACAAGTGATTAAAGGGGAAAATGATTGAGAAATGTTAGGTAGATTTTGCTGTATTCCAGAGCTTAGAAGAGTACTCACCAATGTATACAGAAAGGGAATTGTTTGAGGGCTCCTGAGGATCATGAAGTTCAATGTACACTGTTCTCTTTTTATAAGATAATGATACCCAGTGGACTCATTCTTTCTACATTTTAAAAACTGTATGAAATTAATCTTTTTGCTCAGAAAAGAATGAAACATCATGAAATGCTTATTTCCTTCTAAGTACTGCTGCAGATTTGAAAAACAACATTGATGCTTACAACACACACACAAACACACACACACACACACACACAAATACAGAGTTATAGTCACTTAGAAGAGGGTATGAAAGTGTTATGACCAAATCTTAAGTAAGCATATCTTCCCCTAAATTCACTGTTGGGCAATCATTTCATATAATTGAAGAATTTTATCTTCAAAATAATTGTTACCTTCTTCTTTCCTTAAGTTTTTAATCCCATCCTCACTAATTTAGACATTGTACCAGATCATTTAAAAAGTTTTACATTCCTCGAGAGATAAGTAATTCCAAGGCTAAAATCTCTTATCAAATTTTATCTGCTTTGAATTTTGAATTCTTCTAACAGGGTAGAAGAATTATTCATGAGTACCAAAGACAATTTTGAGTACTTTAAGGAGAAGAAAGGAAGATAAAAATGGATTTTTTAGAGTATGAGAACCACATTGTACAAACTTTCATGTGAATTTTAAAGGGTATTTTGAACAAAATATGAATAGTTTAAAATCTCCAAGTGAAAATGTTCTCAAAAAATTGCAGGATAAAAGTAAAGCAATTGTGAAAATAATGTCTCTTGAATTATATTCCTTTGTGTGGATTAATTTTTTTACCTAACACGGAATACAATTTTGAAGGGACATGTCTACCCACCATTTCATTAGAGGTGGGTGAAGTCATGCAATTTCATTGATTTTATTTACTTTGTATTACACATTACCTCTTCTGAAGTTTAATTTGAGATCAATCTTCCCTTAAGGATTGGGGTAACACTGATGCAGTTATAGGAAAAGGTTCACCTATTTCAAACCTGTGCATGTACATCTTTTACAAAGAATGCCGTCTCTAATGATAAAGTAGAGCATCTTGTATTGCTGAGTGAATTGGTTCATATGAGTTACTCAGAACTCTGTATGGGAAGCAGGCTGCCCCTGCTGCAGTGCGTGAACCTGAACTTGAATCCGAGTTTTACATATGTCTAAACAACAGTGAACTTTCAGACCTTTGAGGGCCAAATTTCAATAACATTCTTTTAAAAACAAAAATCACTTTCTGAGAAATGGGAATGTGGAGCAGTGGTCGAGTGTTAGCTGGGTACGTGGGAAGCTCTGAATTCAGTCTCCAGCAGGGAAAAACAAATCATCTTCACATTGAGGGGGTGAGTGGGTTGTACTCAGCATTGAAAGTATTCCACAATTCATCACCCAACAGGAGATCTTTGAAAGGGCTCAATATTTCCACAGAGTATGTACTTCAGGAAGCCGAAGATGCATGTTGAATTATTTCCAGCTGCTATTGCTTCTTTTGTTGGACTCTACTTGGCATCTTATATACTCACTCTAAAATGTGAACTAAAGAATGTGGCTGAGGTCTAATGAACTGGAATGACATTTGCAAATGTGTTTGTGTAGAGAAGACAGAAACTAGTAGACAAAGCTGAAGTCTCCAAGAATCAACAATACTGTACTGTTTAGAGGACAACCGAAAATACAGTTTCAGATACTCACTGGTAAAATGATTAGATGTGGACAGACAGATGCTATCAATGTACTCAGCACTGTCACATCTAAAATCTTCATCATCTGAGTCCCACACAAAAGGGCAGGTTGAAGGGCAGTCGACTTCTTCAAACTTTTTCTTTTACAATTCCACTCATCGCTGCAGCCCTGTCGCGGGAACCTGTAATGGGAATGGGAGCAACAGAACATTGAAATAGTTGACCTTGACTGCATAGTCAAGGACTTAAAGTCCTTTTAAGGATAGTAATTTTTTGAAACACACCAACAACACTATGATGTCTCTGCAGGAACTATTCTCCCTGTTATCTTAGAAAGCACAGAAACCAGTGCTACCCTGGTATATGCTAATTTTTCATTTTCTTTCTGGCAACAATGTCTTTTAAGACAAAAATAAAAATTAAGGATGTAGAATAGAGTACACAAGGAAACACAGTTCAGTGTTTTGAAATGTCAAAACAGGAGTTAAATACATTTATTTGATTTGTTCTGGTAAATTGTATACTGTCGCTGACAGGGGCAGAGTTCAGAACCAAATAGATTACATGCTTGCATACTGTCACACCCAGAGAATACTGATGAGGGTACGTCTATCTTGCTGGGGATTTCTTTTTTTCTCAGGTACAAAGACATCTACTTTCCTGGGGCTTGTTGTCCATCAAAAATCAAATTGGTTGCTAGGAAAGGCTCTACCTGCAGAATTTAGATGTCTTATCATGTTTCCAGTCAATTCAACGGAGCTATCGGGAATACTCCAGTCCTACGCCAAGAAGGAATAGATTTTATACATAGTATGCTGCAGTGCTCAAATATTCCACTGGATAAAACATTAATTTAAACATTAATTTAAACTCCCTGCATCAATATGATCAGTAAGTCAGTCAGATGTAGACTGATGCATTAAAAAAATTCTTAGTGTCAAGTGAGATGAATCATCAAACCCTGAGAGGAAAACCTTCTTCCCAGCTCCACAGAAGCAGCAAATGATACCAGGGATTGCAAAATGGTTGCAGTGGCCAGATACCTAGGTGAGCAAATAAGGCCAGAGGTTATAACATTATCAAGTCCTCTTTGTCTTCCTTTCTGTCTGTTATTATGACAAAGGTACTAAGAATACTTTTAAATTATCATATAAGCGCAATAATAAATGGCCTCACAATCAAGAGGTTAGGACCTGGTGTTATCAAAGAGGAAGTCTTAGCCATGGTGGAACTGTGGCCCCTGGGAAAATACATGCCCAGGACAAAGACTGGAATGGTTGCACGGGTCCTTTTGGCTCAGTTGCCTCCCAGCTTGATCCTCTCTAGATCAGGCCATGTCCCATATATATCCAGAGCTGTCCTTTATAGATTTAAGTATCATATTCTTCATCCTTTCCTTCTTTATTAAATTTGCTTTCAAATGTAAAGCGGCAATTGGCATCGTGCTATAATTTAATCCCAACAGGGTTTACAAGACAGATGGTTTTTATATCTATGACTTGGAGTAAGAAATCAGAACATTCTCTTCCCCATCAACTCCACACGCTGCCTGAGATGATTTTTCACATGAGATGCATCAATGGGGGGAGCCTACTTAGTTTACAATAAGGCAAACTCAAAACACCTGTGTACCATATGCAGCTAAGCAGAGGTCATATTTTAAAACAACAAGCACTAACATGGAAGTTCTAGCCATGTCTTTTTGGTGGTAAGGACCACATCCATCTAACTAGAGTAGACTATGAAAAGGAGTATCTTTGCGGCTGGCTCACTCCTTCTGCTCCTCATGTGTTCTCCCTCATTTCTGGTGACTGCTTCTGTCTGCTGCTGGCTACCTCCATGCCTGCATTTGCTGTTTTTGTTGGGGGGGGGGGGAATACCAGGGATTGAACTCAGGACCTTGCGCTTGTCAGGCAAGTGCTTATTCTGTTGAGCTATCTCTCCGGCCACTTGCATTTGCTTTGTTTCCTCACATTCCTGGCTAGCGCACACACATCTACCTTTCCATGCTAGTATCCTGCCTGCCTCAGCCCTGAGCACCAAGACTTGTTTTTGTTTCTGTTTTCTTTTCTCAGACATTCTGAGTTTTCTCCCTGGTCGCTTATTGCCATTGTACAGAAGAGAGGCATTTAGTGAGGCCCTTCATTATTTATTCAGCAAATATCTATTGAGCATCTCTCATAGTCTCCTGACTATATTAGATGCTAGAGAATGCTATAAAAGCAAGATACAAGCAATGCTTACTTACTAAATGGTATTGGAGGAGGTGTAGGCAATACACTGATGAAAATTAAATACATGCCTCATGGACATCAGTGTTATGGAGCTCAATGATGTAATTAATGAGCGTATGGCTGCCATATAGAATAAAAAAATCTCTGTGTGATTGCTGAGCTAATGTTACTGTGAGGAGACAGACATGGAGGTGACAGAGCCAGCAGAGGAGACTTCTGAAGCCAGGATGGCCCAAGACAAAGGGGTGCTGTGTGGTACAGTCTTGTGAGGGACACAGCATTTGACATACTCAGAGTAGTGCCCAAGGCTGGATTGGGCCATGCCCTTCAGGGCTGTGTCCACTCCTCTGCAGGGTAGAAACCTCTGTGGAGTTTAACTGGTATAATATTGATCTGGCTTATATTTTTAAATTACTACTCACTATCTTCTTATTTCATAGGAAAACAGAGGCCTTATATTTTAGGAAAAGTACTTCTGATGAAAGAAAAAAAGGTTAGGATGAAGATCATACTAAAAACACAGATGACACAAATGAATAGCCAAACCCAGAAAGCCTTACTTGCACAAGGCAATGGTTTCTCTAAGGGGCAGAGGAAACTTAGGAAGAAGTTAGAAGGAGACATGGGTCAAAGTGCTTCCTAAAGCAATTTGATTTTTTTGTTGTTGTTGTTTTCCTAGGACCATCTCTGGTCTCTAGATTTAACAATAATTTGATGTTGTAAAGCTATCTGTCTCGCTAGATTTCTAGCAGGACTAGATTTGTTAACCTTGTAGATCTTTGAAGTACTGTTTTGGCAAGTAAAATTGGTGGCAAAAAAGTAAACTTTCCTTTATTGCCCTAAAGAAATACTCCTTTTAATTTGATAACAAAAAGGCAATTTATGGTGGTAGTAAAGACTAAAAAATTTTGTTGAGTTTTTTTTCAGTACCAGAGTTCAAATTTAGGATTTTGCACTTGCTGGAAGACACTTATGCTGCTGAGTTACATCCCCAGTCCACGGTGTAGATTGGAACAAATCCTGTACCTTTGTTGTAGCAAACTATTCAAATTTTTTCCACTAAAAAGTGTTTAATTAATTTGTCTTATATGAAATTAATGCAAATAATTTACATCTTTTGTAGATTTATTCACATTTACATTACTTGGCCCTTGAGGCTCTGAAGATTCTTGTTTAAACTCAATAGAGAAAAACTGAACTATGTTATTAGATATCTTTTGTGTTTTAGTAAACACAAAAGCATAGTGGAAGAGAAGCCCCAAGACTCAGGGAGATTTTCACTCCACCTTGTCTCCACCAGTGTGATTCCATTTTAATGCACACAGCATTGTACTTCCTAAACTGCCACCTGATTATTGCTTCCCTGACACCAGAAGCAAGATCATACAGGACAAAGTGAGCTGTGAGGAGAAAGACGTGAGTCCTTTCGGAGGTCTGCTGGAGGGAGCCGGAAAGTGGAACAGTGAAGGGAGGAGCTGGTTATTATAAATGCTCTTTTTTAAGTGTACCCTGACCTCATAATCAAGTGGAAGTGATGCTAATCAACATTAACTGTCACCCTCTAACTCAGAATCTTATGCTTGAGAGCAAGCATATAGCTGGAAGAAACTTGTCAGAGGGAAATACCAATGACTGGATATATATTTCCTGACACCAAACATCACAATATTTGCTATGCATTTGTCAGAAGTCAGAGGACTATGCATCCTACTTCAATGTTTCCTGATGAAGTCTCAGCTTTCTAGCTCCAGCTATTACTAATCCTGTGTACAGTAGATCTTCTTGAGAGGTACATAATTTTTGACTAGTACCTATAATATGAAGATTGTTACAACTTTATCATAATAGATTACGAGAGTGTGAAGGACTACATTCCCCCCCAATGCATATGCTGAAATTCTACCACCTAAGATGATGAAATCATTAGATGGAGCTTTAGGGAGGTAATTATGTCATGAGAGTAAATTACTGCCTTTCTAAGAGTCCCTAAAAGAGAACCTTCATCATTCTGCTGTGAGGTTACGGTGAAAAGATGACAGTCCGCCTTCATCGGATGCTAAATCTGCTGGTGTCCCTTCTGCCACCTGTGGTCACAGCCAGAAGGCGGCTGCCTGTGACCAGAAAGCAAACCTTCCTAGCCACTGAATCTTAAACTTCTACCCTATGCAACCTGAGAAATACATTTTTGTTGCTTGCAAGTGAAGTAAACTATGTATTTTGTTATGGACAAAGATGTGGAATAATTATATTTTGAATTAAAATATTTGAAACAACAGTTTAATAACTTTGTATAAACCTAGAAATTCAAAAGGGAAATTAGCACTTAAGAGCAGAAGTAAAACAGTGCAAATATTAATTTTAATGCATGATTTATGATATTGTAATAAAAAGACCTAGATTGGTCACTGACTCCTGAGAGATATCCCTTACCTTTAAAGAATAAAAGGGTAAGAAAATCTAATGTGCTTTTGTGAGAAAAAGATAGCCTGAATGTGGCTATCTTTTTTACACTGACCTATGTATAAATGAAGGTTATTGTTCTAAAAATATTGTTTAGGAACTACCTGTTTGGGCCCCCCTCCCATCCTTCTCTTGGACAGAAGCTTTCTTTCCCTCACTAAATCTATTCTGGTCATAAAAAAATATATATTGTTGAGGCCTTACATATGTCTTCTTGTGAACCATAATTATCAGGCTAGTTTTAGAAATAAAGCATCTTATCTTTGAGATCTTATGATTAAAATACCTGAATAACCCATATGTCTGAAATATGTTCAGTAGTAACCCTCCATAACCACGTGTATTATTTGTCTTCCTCCTTCTCCTCTTCCCTTGTAGTTTTCTCCTTTTTTTTTTTTTGTGAAACTGGGGACTGAACTCCGACCCTTGCGTTTGCCAGGCAAGCACTTAGTCTATTGAGCTATTTTCCCGGCCCCTCCTCTTCTCTCTTTTTATAGTTGGGGTACACAAGCATGAACAGGGAGATGCTTGCCTATAGTTAAATGGGAATAACTAGGACAAAAATAGGGACAGAGCTGGGAATGTAACTCAGTGGTAAAGCACTTGTTTACCATGAAAGCTGCCCAGGGTTAAATCTCCAGTATCACCATAAAAAAAAGAAATGGGGGGTATTATTAGAGCCAGAGACAAATGAAGAATGTCTTCATATACAAATGAATGTAGATTGAGCATTCTTGTGAATATTGGATCTGGCAAAAGCACAACATGAGAGCAAGCTGAGAACAAGATGTAGGGCAATCCCTAAATGAGAAAAGAATTCAGTGCTTGAGAGGTCTAGATAGAGATTTTTAACAAGAATTTAGTCACAGCACTCAGACAAAGGTCTGTTCTCCAGAATTTATGAAGAACTAAATACATTAAGGCCCTTAAATTTAAAGACCCAATCCAGAAATGGGCATCCGAGATGAATACACACTTCTCAGAGGACAAAAATTAAAGAAGCAAATGGATATATGAAAAAATGCTCCACATCACTAGCCATCTATGAAATGCAAGTTAAAACAACACTGAGATATCATCTCACTCCAGAAAGAATGGCTCTTATAAAGAAATCAACCAACAACAAATGGGGAGGATGTGGGGAAAAGGGAACCCTTCTCCACTGCTGGTGGGAATGTAGACTGGTGCAACCATTGTGGAGATCAGAGTGCAGACTCCTTAAGAAACTAGGACTGGAAATCCCATTCAAGCCAGCTATCCCCCTACTGGGAATTTTCCTCGAGGAACTGAAAACATCATATCATAGTGATATATGTGTACATATGTTTATAGCAGAGCAATGTGTGATAACAAAATATTGGAAACAACCAAGATGTCCCTCACATAAGGAATGGTTAAAAAAGGTGTAGTATTACCATACAATGGAATATTACTCAGCTATAAAGAATGATAAACTTGAAGCATTAATATTGAAGTGGATGCCACTCGAAGATATACTCATAAATGAAATTAACCAGACCCACATGTGCAAATATCATATAGTCTCCCTAGTATAAAAAATCAAAAGAAGAAATACAAATAGAAAGGTGTAACACAACTAAAAGGAAAGTGAGAACTTGAGGATTGGACAACGAGGAGAGGGTACGGAGAAAAGTTAAGAAACAAGAAAAGGACAAAGCCATCCATTTGGACACATAAGATGGACAAGGCAAAGACCCCGAGAAACATCAGCAGGTTTTTGAAAGTAGCAGTTAATTGGTAGGATTCTCAACCTGACTATCTATATATGCTGATACCGGTGAACCAAACAACTACACTGAAGACAGCAATGTGTAATAGAAGGGTCATACTTGGAATCCTGTCATTCTGGTCTGCTAAATACATATTTCTTGTCATGACGTATCAATTATTACCATAATATCTCACAAGTAAAAGGTTTTTTTTTGTTTTTTTTAATGTGCAATAAATGAAAAAACAAAAGACAAAGAAAAAAATGTTACAGGACTGTCCTGCTACAATGCTGTATATGGTTAGATTTCTAAATTTATATGTAAAAATATCTGTTTATTCTTATTTTTTAAATTTTTTCCCTCATATTCTATAAGTACTTAAAGTTCAATACATCAATACTTGATGGAAAATTCCTGTTCCACATATTGCCTAAGATGTTTGATATTTAGACAGATAGGATAAACTGAACTGCATATATCACAGGGCAATAATCAGCTTCTCTTCTGAAGGGTTAACAACCTAAGTTTGAAGACTAAAATTGCAGAAAAAGGAAGGGCTGCAAGGTAAGCCAACATTTTTGCCCCAGCCTTTCATGATCAGTGAATACTCAGGACATAGGAGAACCTGTACTGTAACATCATGGAACTCAGTTGTGCCCCATATTTTCTGATCAAGGAGATTATGGAGCCACAGAGGAATGAGATCAATGATCTATAGTGTGCCTAAGGAGAGTCACATGGAGAGAAAACTTTCTCTCAGGCTTTCACAGAGAGCAAATTGGTCAAGCAATGGCTGTGACTCATCCACATGACTGACACTGACAAAGGAAATACAAAGTACAGTACAGGGTTGCAGGATGAATCCTGAGAGGACTTGATTGACCTTATCAGGTCACATTCTTGTTATATAGGTCTTGCTCTATCATGGTCTTAACCACCTGGCAGAAAGGTATTAAAATGAGGCATATAAAGTAAAGCCATATTAATATGCTGAGCTGTAAAAGGCTCTAGTCAACAACTTCTGTGGATAACCCATGACTATTGTGGACTGCTGGACTGTGTTGGAGTGTTTTTCTAAATTCATGCACCTATAGTATTTAGATGCCAATGGAGTACCCATCTCTGACAGGACTAAACAAAAAAGGGGATACAAAGGGAGGACCATTTTGTATTGTATTTTTATATACAGAATAGTTAGGATAGATATGCAGCTACTTTTGCTTAATTCTATGAGAAAAAAGATTGGTAGTAAGTGTGTGGACAGGATATCCTGTCTGCTTCTTGTACTATGGATAACTACTAGGAAGATAACAATGTAAAATGTATTAATTATTGAAACTGTGCTATTAAAAAAAAACAAATTATTTGCACAAGCACACAGTCATACGTTAAATAAGTGCTCTGCTTACACAGTAAAAAAGAAAAAAGGTTTTAGTCACAGAAGAACAAGAAATACGTGGAGCTGTCCTGGCTGTAAGACCTCTGTGGTAGGTGCTGCCGCAATGACTTTTCCATTCTGTGCATTTCATTTTGGAGTGAATGGTAAGTGGGAAGTATTGTTGTAATACTAATTTGTACTAATATGTAGATCCCCAGTTAAAATGGCATCTATGAAATTTATTTTTCCATGGATTCCTTTTTTATTTTTTAAGAGAGCACAAAAAGATATTAAAACAGAAAAATTACAAATGGTACAGAATTTCACTAAACAAAATAGCATGAATTTCACAGTATTGCATGACACGGTATTGTCTTCAAATCAGTTGTTCATATTACCAGATAAATGCATGCAAAATTTGAAGAATGAAAAAGAAATATATAAGAAGTTAAGAAGAGAAAAAGGTAAAAAAAAAAAAAATTTAAAAAAGTAGATAGAACAAATTAAGCACCAACTGCTTCTTTTCCATAGACTAGCAGAAATCCCCAGTATAGTCACGGAAACCATTCTGCTTACATACATGATTTATCTGAAGATCTGAGAGGCTAGAGCTGAAGAAATTCTTAGGAGAAACCAAGTGTTCTCTATGTTAATACTAATTTATACTCATATGTAACAAAGCAGTAATATATACTGCAGTAAGACTTATTCTAAGCTAAGCCTTGAATGAAATCCTAGAAAGACATTTGAAGGCATAGAGTCCCCAAAAATCCCCAGTATAAGGAAAATCCAGTTGCTTCAAAATGTAATTTTATCAGTTCTTAATTTAGATTTCTGGAGAAGCGACTCAATTTCCCTTTCCCTCAGATTTCTCACCTGCGAAATGAGGCTAAAAGGTAGCTCAAGTTTTAAGATGTTTTTGCAGGTGTTCCCCTAGTAGCTGTTAGTTTCTCCACCTCCTTTACCATTGGCAGCTGTTATGTATTCCAAGATGTCGTGCACTGTGAGTAACACAAAACTAAAGCCATGCTATAAAACCTTGGTTGAGAATGAAATCCAGTCAGGATACAAGGCTAGGAGCGGGATCAGAGCCCACGGTGTGCGCTCGGAAGCGCAGCGCGCTAAGCAGCAGAGACCTGGGCGGACGATTCAGTCTGCTTCGGCCACGCCCTCACTTTGTGGGTGGGGACTAAGCTCCCATGTCCCGCAAGCTCACCCCATCCCTTGTCAGGTGACCTAATCTCAGCAAAAGCCACATGCTCCCAGAAGGATTCTGGGACTGACAAAGAACTCTCCAGCATTCTGATCTATAGCAATTTCAGGAGTCTTGTGAAGCTGTGTTTTTTTCTGGTCAAGTGACTAGCTCCTGCCAAAAGCCTACTTCATATTCCAGGAAAGGATCTGATTTGATTAAAACGACATATACAATTTAATAAGCTTTAATTTTTCCATTTAAAACATGAAAATGTCCCTTTGTCGTTCCCTGTTTTTCAACTCCATATTTTGTGTTACTTGATTTTGATTTTGTGTTTAAGGCTAGACACTATTTCATTGAACTACCTTATTCCACAATATTTAACCAAACTTCTAAACAGCTTTGTTTCTTTTCATGCATTTGTTAGGAATCACAAGATAATTAACATTTTCATTCAGATTTTTTTCTTTCTTTTTCTGTTCTTTTAAATCATTTATTTATCTATTTATTTATTATTTATTTATTTATTTATTTTGTACAGGGTTTCACTACACAGCTCTGACTTGTAGTGA
>PVKA01027003.1:0-30993 GCA_004027165.1 Ctenomys sociabilis
AAAAACCTGTAAATATAATTTCATGTATGCACCTTGTACAGTATCAAAACGTTATGAAAACAGTTTGCAATGTATTAATTCATCGACTCTGTATGGTTAAGGTGTATTGAAACTGTCTGATTGACATTTGTATTTTAATAAAATAAAAATAAATGGAAAAAAAAAAAAAAGAAGAAGAAGGCTGCTCCATGCTCTCCTTGCCTTCATGGTTTGTGTAGTGAAGTCAGCTGTAATTCTGATGAGATTGCCTTTGAATGTGATCTGCTTCTTTTCTGTACCCACTTTCATTATATTATTCTTGTGTAGGATTTCTGGGATTTTGACTATATTATGTCTCGGTGTGTTTTTACTTGGGTTGAAGTTATTTGGTATTCTGTTTGGTTTGGTTACCTGAATGTTGGTTTGTTTCCTCATATTTGGAAAGTTTTCTGAGATTACTTCTCCCCAATTTCTTTTTGTGTCATTTGTATTAACTCCTTCATTCTCGTTGATGCCAATTATAATCACATTTTTTATGCTGACATCCTCTTGCAGATGATGTATTATTTTTTCCTGCATTCTCATTGTGTTTAAGAGATTCTTTCTCACCTTTCCACTAGCTGCACCAGTGTCCTCTAGATCTGAAACTGTCTTTGCTTTCTCTCAAATGATTTTGCAGACTCATGAGTTATATTTTTAGTTCTACTATATTTCTTTGACTCTATTTCATGCGTTGTATTTCTTTTCTGTATTTGCTCATTCCAGGATTCTGTAATATTTCTGATCTCTATTTTTTTATCTATGTCTTCTTTAGAGGTACTATTAATTCTTTTTCTGCAATTTCTTCCATTTGGGGATTCCACTGCATATTTCCGGACTTTTTTCTGTATTTCAGATGTTATAATTTCAAAGAATTCTTTTTCAGTTTTGGAAATTATTTCTGCTTTGAGTTCTTCATGACCTTTCTGCTGTGGCTTCTTTGCTTCAGACTCTGTTTATTCATACATTTCAACTCTGCACTTGTTCTGAGTGAGTATTGGGTTTCTCTCAGATGTTTCTGGATTTGATTCTTTATTTCAGATGTTATGTATTCAGATATTTCTTTTTTTATTTCAAGAATTAATTCTTGTCTGAGTTGCTCTATACCTTTCTGCTGTTGTTCCTTTGCTTCTGTCTCTGTTAATTCATTCATTTCAGGTGAGCTAGTGTCCTCTGCACTTATTGGTGGACTCAAAACCTGATATTACATTTTTCTCCTTATCTTTGTCATTTTCTATAGTACTGACTGCTGGCCTTTGGTGTAGGGCTTAGGTGCAGCTATAGCCTTAGTGCATAGTGAGATTCAGGTGCCAGTCTATTAAGTTTGAGATTATCCAGTTATGCCATATCTGTGGTCTAGATTTAGCTGTTATGTTCACTTCCTTTTTCTGCAGCTCCTGTGATTCCCCTCTCTTGGGTCCCTGGTTAGGGGAGCACTAGGGGGCGTAGAATCTCTCCGTCACCCTCACCAGGCCGGGTGGGTGGTGGATCGAGTGCCAGGAGAGTCACCCAAAGTTCTCGTTTCCGTGGTGGGCCTGTGGGCAGTGGCTACAGGGAATTGTCAGATAGGTCTGTCTGGGGTGTCTCAGGCAGGTCTCTGGCTAGGATGTCTTGGGGCTGAGCCTCTGGATGGTGCAGAGCACACAGAGAGAAGCCAAAGGCTCTCCCTCAGACTCTCCACACACTCACTGATTGGGGAAGCCAGGCGAGTAGAGCAAACTCCCACTCACTTGGAGGGCTTGGGAGCAGGATCCAGGAGGCTGCCGGAGTGGGCCCCGCTTTCTCAGGCCGGTCGCGTGACGTGAAATCCAGGTACCTATGTTTATAGCAGCACAATTTGTGATAGCATAATCTTGGAAACAACCAAGATGTCCATCACATGAGGAATGGCTGAAAAAGATGTGGTATTTCTATATAATGGAGTATTACTGAGCTATAAAGAATGATAAACTTGAAGCATTTATATTGAAGTGGATGCCACTTGATCATATACTCATAAGTGAAATAAACCAGACACACATGTGCAAATATCGTATAGTTTCCCTAATATAAAAAATCAAAAGAAGAAATACGAATAGAGAGGTATAACAATGACTAAAAAGAATTTAGTCAGATAGTTAGGGTAAACTGAACTGCATATGTTGCAAGGTAATAATTTCTCTTCTAGTTAACAACCTAAGTTCACAGATCAAAATTGGAGAAATAGAAGAGTCACAAGTTCAGCCAACACTTTGACCCTAGCCTTTCAAGGTCAGCAAAGACTCAGGACATAGGTGAACCTGTACTTTGACAACATGAAACTCAGTTGTGCCCCAAATTTTCTGATCAAAGAGATTAAGAAGCCACAGAGGAAAGAGACTGATGATCTACAGTGTGCGTGGCAAGAGTCACATGGAGAGAAAACTTTCTCTCAGGCTCCAGAGAGGAAACTGGTCAAGCGTTGTCTGTGACTCATACACATGGATGACACAGACAAAGGATCTACAGAGTATGGTACAGGATTACAAGATAAACCCTGAGGGGACTAACTGACCTCATCAGAAACAAAAACTACATGTTTTGGTATATAAGTCTTGCTCTATATCAGTCTTAACCATCCAGCAGAAAAGTATAAAAATGAGGTATCTAATGAGGGGCCATAATAATAATATCTTGTGCTGTAAACGGCTACAGTCAACAACTTCTTCAGATAACTCACTAATATTGTGGAGTGCTGTACTGTGTTGGATTGTGTCGCCGAGGAGTTCAGGCACCTAAATTGGTTTAATGACAATGGAGTGCTCAGCTTTGACAGGTGTAGACAAAAAAGGAACATACAAAAGAAGAACCATGATGTGTGTGTATAAACAGTACAGTTAGCATAAATATGCTGTGCTTTTGCATAATTCTATGAGAAGCAAGATTTGTACTAATAGTGGTTGGACAAGATATTATATCAGTTTCTAGTACTATGGAAACCACTAGGAAAATAGCAAGGTATTAACTATTGAATCTGTGATATAATTCAGGTATAAAAAAATAAGGTAAGTAAACAGATAGACTTTCTTAACTCACTGATTAGAGACATCTTCTATAATAATGTCTGTTAGTATAATATCATGTATGCACCTTGTACGATACCAAAACATTACAAAAACAGTTTGTAGTGTATTAATTTATTGAATTGTCCTATTATTTTGTCTTGAAACTGCCTCATTGCTATTTGTTCTTCAATGAAAAAATAAAAGCCAAAAAATATAAAAATATATATATATATGTAATTAGCCATCCATGTGTTGAAAATCTGTAAGATATGTATCATTGTATATTACCCAGTTTATGTTCTTTGTTCTCTTTGTCTCAGCTTCTATTTTTCACTAAAGTTAAAATACAAATAAATAATTTTTTAAAAAATAAAAAGGAATAAAGAATTACTATATTACAAAGCATTGTAATGCATCAAGAGGAAAACATATCAATATTGAAGTATGAGTTGCTTGCAGATAGATTCAATAAAGATGTCAGCTCTTTCAAAAAAGCTTTCCTTATATATTTGTACACTTAAAAATTTCAAAATACTTTGTGAATAATAAACACATACAAAGTAATTTTGAATTTCATATATATGTTCAAATGCAAAGGACAAACAAGGTGGGGGCCTACACAGCAAGGAATCAAGAGTAAACATATAGTCACCATTATATTGTGACTATGAGCAAATTCTAGGAAAAGTCAGAGGGCTCGGATGACTAAAACGTCTGCTTAGGCAGATGGGGGGACCCAGGGTTTGACCAGCAACATGCTGTGCCAGCCCTCCTGGATGTGGTGGCACGTGCCTGTAATCCTAGCGCTTGGGAGGCTGAAAACAGGAGGATCACTATGAGTGCAATCAGTGAAGTGTGACCCTGTAGACTCTGTAGACTGTGCTAAATACACAAAAAAGAAAAATTCTCCAGGGCAACACAAAAAGTGGGGGAAGGGCCAGGATGCCTTCTACTGGCTGATAGGATGTAAGTGTTTCCTGTTGTAGCATCAGTGGGATGTTTTTCAATTACTCCTCTTAGGACAGCTAAATATAAACACAGGAAAGTTATTGCTCATCTTTATTTTACATCACAGATTTTCTCATGTGTGACATTCCTAAATTTTAATACCTAAACAAGAAATCATTTTAGAAACTGATCAGTGAGATAGGTAAAATCTTTATTATGTAGGCCACAGCATAAATCATATATTCAGAACATAAAGGAAAACATTTTTTTAATTTTTTTTTTTTTTTTTTTTTTTTTTTTTTCAGAACTGAGGATTGAACTCAGACCCTTGAGCTTGCCAGGGAAGCACTTTTTCCACAAAGCCATCTCCCTGGCCAAGGAAAAACTTATGAAGCAAGTACAAGTGGCCAATCGTGAAGGAAAAGTGGGGGAAAATTTAAACAACAACAACTCCCAAAGTAAGACATCTAAATGAAACATAATTCTAAAAGGTCTCAGATGTTACTTAACAATGGTAAATTCATTTTCAAAGCTATATGGCACAACCAAGGCTCTACTTAGCTTAACAGAAAATGGAAAGACAGAAAACAGTAAGTTTGCCTTAGAAAGTGGAGTAATAGGAATTTCAGAAGATTTATACTTCAGAGAACTATGTGATATCTATGAAACCCCAAAGTCATATGATGTGCATAAATATAGACTACTACAAATAGACAAATATTCAAAGAAATCAGAACATGCATTCATTACCGACAATATACTAATATCTGACCAATATATTACAATAACGGTTATAGTAGTTATCTACTTAAAAGTCCTGAAACAAAACCATAACAACCACCACGGACAATAACAGACAGATTGTGGCATATTTATGCAACAGGACATAATAAGGAAAAGTATTTGATGGTAATTCTATTCAAGAATGTGAGTATAACATACACACAGATTAGTAAGCTAAATAACCTCAAATCACAATAGAGTTCAAGGTGTATAACAGATTTATATAATCATTAAAAGAGGTAAACTTATTGGGTTGTTGAAATTATTGATAGTATTTACCCTCATCATATGCTGTGCTGGCTATAAAAATTGCTGGTTACATTGTGTTTGTTTTGTTTGATTTAAGATTTTCATATCCAAGTTTGGGATTGATTTTATGATGTAACACATATTTTATTTTATGAAATAAACGCATCAGGGCTGGGGATGTAGCTCAGCTGCCTAAGCCTGGCAAGTGCAAGGACTGGGGTTCAATCCCTGGTATTGCATACTGAGCTGGTCCCAAAACAAGGTGTGGTGGTTCATACCAGTAATCCCAGCGCTAGGGAGGTTGAGACAGAAAGATAAATGGGAGCCCAAATTGCATAGTGAGACCTTGTACCAAACAAATAAAAAATAAATTTTTTAATTAAAGAAATAAACACTTCAGCTGAATTTATCAAATCTGAATTATTCTAAATTCATAAATGAAAACATGTTGGGAAGAATGATTGTCTCCAGATAAACTCCATCTATCATCTATCATCTATCTATCTATCTATCTATCTATCTATCTATCTATCTATCTATCTATCTATCTATCTATCTACCTATCTACCTATCTATCTATCTATATCTATCCATCATCCATCCATCCATCTATCACCTATCTATCTACCTGTGTGTTTACCTGTCTACTCAAAATAGTTCAGAAGTCTTCACAGACTGCAGATACATTCTGAGCACCCATCTGTGGTACGGAATACAGCTCTTTGGGATAGAGTTTTCATAGAGGGTGAGGGTCTAATTCCCAGGCATGCAAAAAGAAATACGTAGCCATGAAAGTAGTATTATCATTATGGGGCTGGGGAGATGGCTCAGTTGAATAAGTGCTTCCCTGGCAAGCACAACAGCATGAGTTCTAATTCACAGTTCTGCCAAATAAATAAATAAATAAATATTATTATTACATGTCTTTGTATCTTTCACCTTTATTTTTAAGATTTTTATGCAATTTTTTTTATCTTTTCATTGGCTCAGTCTTTTTAATTTTTTTCCTAAAGAATACAAAATAGTGATAGGAGAAAAGCAGCATTAGAAACAATGCAAGATTTCACTAATTTGAAGATGGCATCATTAATACTTCAGCTATTGTTGTTCAGTCTTTATTGAATACCAGTAACAATTGCCATTACAGTGAGAAATGGTTGGACTAATTTCAGCATATTTGCACTAAGGTATTTGGAAGGTTACTTCTAAAAGTGCACTTTGAGTTACATATTTTAACTGACTTTACAGCTGTAGATGGTTATTACATTATCTTTGAAAATAAACTTGTTGAGATAATTCCTAATAGCTGTACTAAGATTTTGGGGTTTTTCTTCTTCTTTTTTTAATGTATTTTGCACAAGGTATCGCTACTCATTTCGAATTTTTTGTGATCCTCCTGTGTTCAGCGTTCCCAGTGATGGGATTACAGGTGCGCACCTCCATGTCAGGATGAGGTGCTGGCTCAGCGCATCCTGGGGCAGAGACGCAGGGCATGTGGTGCTAGGGATCGAACCCCAATCTCTGTGCTTACCTGAGCAGACACTTACTCAGCTGAGTTATCTGGTTGAACCTGATTTTGTCTTTTTCTAAATTAAGAATTTCAAAAAAAAATTCTGCTGGACACATGAGTTGAATTCATGCCCTTAGGAAATTATCTGTTATCTCTGGAAGATTTTTACACTCTAGAGCATGTTTCAGAGAATGACTGTTTATCACTAGTTGAGAATTTATGGACTGTTAATTTATTTCAAGACAGTATAAACAATGCCAGGGACAAAATTTTCTGCAGAATGTCTACTCAAGGACAAATTACATCAGCATCTTATATACTAATAGTTAAGCAATCCAGATGTCTGTGCAACTACATTTTGAATCCATGTTACAGAAGAATATAGATATCTCTTGGCTTACAGAAAACTAAAGTTCAATAAACCCACTACAGGGCCAGATAAATAGCTCATCAGATTAAAGTACCTGCAAACAGGTGCAGGGGCCAGGGGTTTGATCCCTGGGCTTGCCACCCTGGCCCTGCACCAGGGCCACACTGAGATGGCAATTGAGACTGGGCATGGTGGCACACACTTGTAATCCCAGCTCTTGGGGGCTATATACAGGTGGATCATTACAAGTCTGATCTAGTAGTGAGACCCTGAACACCCTGTAAACCCTTCCCTTAAAATAAAAAAAAAAATATTTTAATTAGTAAGAAATAAATCTACTGCTGTCTGAAAATATACTAAATTAAAACTGCTTTTCCTAAACTGTTTTCCAATCATCATGGCTGAGTAACAAATGTCCAGAAGCTACTGATTGTTTACCCAAGGCATCACATGCTGCTGGCAGGTGCCACCCTTCCTAAACCCATGTGATCAAAGGGGTCCTCTCATGGTTGATACATTGTGTCCACTTGTCAAGTTAAAGGCTTAACTGAATCAGTTCAGCAATTCCACACCTTTGCTCATGGAGCCTGCATCCTAGAGTGACTCTTCACTTAAAGGCTATGAAAGGGAGCTGGGGAAGGATGCAGCCTTCCATTGCTTCTGAAGAGCTGTGGTCTTCACAGTCAGCTTGGATGTGGTCTCTGGCTTCTAGAACAGACTTTTTTTCTTTCTAATGTGCTTATCAGTTCATTTATTTATTTTGGGTAGAAGAGTTGCAACAATTAATACATTGCATACTGTCTTTGTAGCATTCATTCCTAGCACAGGATTCCTGTCTTGGATTCTTCAATTTTCTGCTGTAGACTCATCAACCTTCCATCGCAGACCCACTGGCCTCCTGATACAGATTTGCATAGAACACTGAAGTGTGCTCCAGTCCTTTTGGACTAGATCCTTCAGTCTCCAGTGTCTTCCTCTTCTGACTCTGTGTCTGACCATCACAAGCCCATCTTGTACTTACATATACAGTTGTACACCTTCTGTTATATCTGTTCCTGTAGTAAAACACTGATATAGCACTCAACTGCTTTATAATAGACAGTACAAATCCAGTCTCAAAATTTAAAGTAAATGCAGTAATGAATGTGAATTGCTTTCCCACCACAGTGAGACCAAAAACGTCACTCAAACCATTCTAAGCCAGACTGAATGGACTGGGACTTACTATGCTAGTTTTCCAAAAGGCAAAATGCTTACTGCATACCATGCACCTCAGGACTAAATGCACAAGGCAAAAGGAAAACTTTCTAATGTTCATATTAGCTCGTATGATGCTAAGTTTTATTGAAGTTCAGTCAAATATTCTCTATAATCCCTAATGAAACAGGAATTGTTACAAATGCTTTTCAACAACTCAAATTTCCTGTTCATTCACTTGCATACATATCATTACTTCATTTCAATGGATATTGGGGATCAAAATGATAAAATATACTATGGATACATACAACTAATTCCAAGAAGATGTATACTATACAAGAAACTAAAGACAAGCATGTGTATATTTAATTATGTATGTAGCATATACTATATACACAATTAAAATTCTAATTTAAGTGAAAACAGTTACATCAGAGTACCCTGAACACCCACTGCTTCCTAAGTGATGGAAACATAATCCTTGCAGACCAAGGGCTAGTAAAATGATTGTGATCAAGTGTTTATCTTAATGGAATTTAGACTGAGGCTTGAGAATGAATAAGAATTCTCAAGACATCTAAAGGATGAAACATACTTTACCTTAATAAATGTTCCATGATTATTTTCCATCAGTGGCAGTATAAACTTTAAATTGATTTATCTTAAGTGGAAACAGAAAATGAACTGAGGTAAAAATCTCCAAGAAGGTAATCATTTGTATTTTGATTTAACAAAAATGTAGTTATTACCTCATATTTTTCATATATTATCTATTCTATGAATGAATGAAATACTTATTCAACTCACAATATTCATTGTACATTTTGGATCTTATTTACTTGTTCAGCTTCTCACACTAGTGAGAAAATGTGATGTTTGCACATATGGGACTGGCTTATTTCATTTGTGAGTATGAGCTCAAGTTAAACCTATTTACACATAAAAGTCTTGAGTTTATCCATCTTTATGGCTGAGTAGATCTTCACTATATTTAAAAAGTTAGCCATTCCTTGGTTAATGTGTACTGAGGTTGTTTCTAAGATTTAGCTATGACAAATTTGGCTGCTATAAACATGGGTGCACATTTATTTCTGTGATATGATGTTTTTAATTCTTCTGGAAAGATACGCATCCCAGGAGGAGAATAGCAGGGTCAAAAGAACCTCTACAGTGAATTGTTCTACTCACCAGCCTTTAAAGCATTTGTTGTTATTGGTTGATTTCTTAATGGTCATCACGGTTTTCTGGGGTAGGATAGATTCTCATTGTCTTTCTAATTTGCATTTCTTGAATGGCCAATGAACATTTTATCATATATTTATTTTCCATTGGTATATATTTTATCTGAATATATGTATTCATCTCATATACCCATTTTTCATTGGGTCTTTGAATTTGGTAACCTGATTTTCCTATTTGTTTTGAGTTCTTTATATGATTTAGATATAAGTCCTTTGTCTAAAGGACAATTAGCTAAATTTTTTTCAAATCCTTGGGATGTTTTTCACTATTAATTTTTTTGTTGTTGATGTTATTGTGCAAAAGCATTTTAATAGGCTGAGGGTCCATGTGTAGATTCTTTGTAGTATATCCTGTGTGGTCTGGGTTTGCTTCATCATATCTCTGCCTACATCTATCAAAACTACAACCAATTTTCTCTTCCAAAAGGTTTAGTATTTCTGTTTTGATATTTAGATCTATGACCCATTTTTTTTTACTTTAGAACATGGTGATAGATATGGGTCTAGTTTTAGTCTTTGGCATGTGCAAAATTCATTTTTCCAGAGAATTCTTTCTTCCAGAGAAAGTGCTTGACTGCCTTTTGCAAAGATAAAATGCCTGAGTGTGTTTGGAGTTGTACCTGCATCTTCTATTCTGTCCCATTGATTCTTATGTTTCATTCTTTCCTTTACTGGAACCATGTTGATTTTACCATCTTAGCTGAGTAGCATAATTTTAGGTCAGACATTATGAAAGCTCCTAATTTACCTCTGTTGTCCAGTATTGTATTTTCTATTCCAGGACAAATACAATTAATTTGTATTATGGCTACAAATTAATTTTAGGGATGTTTCTCTAGCTGTGGGAGATATGCTAATAGTATTTTTCTGATTGCATTAAATTTTAACTGATTTGGAAGTAGGGCAATATTCACTATTTTTGTTCTTTGTACCAAAAATAATTTTATAATATCCTCTTAAGTTTCCTTTTTCAGAGGAATTTTCAATGTGTAGATATTTTAATTTTTTTTCTTTGGTGTAACCAGGGATTGAACTCAGGCCCTTTAGCTTACCAGTGAAGCACTTACTCCACTGAGCCATCTCCCTGGTCCTCTTTTAATTCTTTTGCTAGACTGATTCCTATGTATTTCATTTTTTGCATGCTATCGTAAAGGGTGTAGCTTACCTAGTTTCTCACTGTGCACGTTTGTTGCTTGTCTATAGAATATTATTAAGTTTTGAGTGTCTACTTTATAGCCTTCTACACTACTGAATTTGGTTATTAAACTATACATCTTTTAGAGGAATTTTTAGTGTTCTATCTAGAGCATCATGCCATCTGCAAATAGTGATAATTTCACTTTTTATTTTCCTATTCTCATTAAATTTATTTCTTGCTCTTGTCTAATTGCTATAACTAATGTTTCCTCAGGTATATTGGCTAAGGATGTCAACCTTGTTGTCTTGTTGCCTTTTTGGGATTCCTGTTTTTGAACATTAAGTGTGGTGTTAGCTGTTGGTTTGTTTTAGATTGAGGTAGAAAAATTTTATCCCAATTTTCTTTAGGGTTATATCATGTATGGGTACTGGACTTTGTCAGAAGATTTTTTTCTGCATCTAATGAGATGTTCATATGATCTTTTCGTTTGGTTCTGTTAATATGCTGTATTTCACTTATTGATTGCATGTACTGAACAATTTCTGATGCCTTGCATGAATCTTCCTTGATTGTGCTCTATAATCTCCTGATGATGTACTGCATTCTGTTCACCAGAATTTACTGTGAATTTTTACCCTGTGTTCACTAGGGATATCAGCCTGTAGTTTTCTTTTTGGGCTTGCTGTCTCTTTGATTTTTGAATCAGGGTAATGCTTGCTTCCAGAAATTATTTTCTGTACTTCCTTAAATTTTCCTTAAAAAGTTTCAGGATTCGTGGCATTTTGAGTTCTCCTTTAAATTTCTTGTAGAATTCAAGAGTGAAGTCATCAAGATCTTGGATTTTCCTTTTTGGTATGTTTTTGATTTGATTTTTGCTTAAATTGGCTGATGTCAGTTTATTAACAATTTTTGTATCTTAGAAAAATAAATTTTATATCTACTTTATTGATAGAGCATTTAAAATTTGAGTATAAGAATCTGCCTATTTCTCATGTATCTTCCATCATAATAGAATATGTATTCTTGCAGTAGATATTGATAATTTGCGTTTTTGTAGGATTCATTGTGATTTTCTTCTTTTCATTGTTTCTCATTTGACATTCAACATTAGGTCGTTTGTTTGAGCTGGCTCTGTTTTCCTGATGTGACAGTTCTTCACTATAAATTTTCCTCTTAGGACTGCTCTCATTGTGTCCCATTAATTTCAATATGTTGTGCTGGCATTATCATTTAATTGTATACACATTTAATTTCATACACTGTTTAATTTCATACACCGTTTAATGTCTTCTGGTTTTCAGAAGAGTGTTGTTCAATTTTCATGTGCTTAGTTTTTGTGTTTTCTCTCGTGGCATGGAAAATTGTTTTCTATCTTTGACTTTTAGTATATGAATTTCTTTTGGGTTTAATACATCTCTCAAACGCAGTATCTTGTTGGCTCTTGTTTCTTAATTCATTCTGCCAGTCTCTCTCTCTCTCTGTGTCTCTGTCTCTCTCTCCCTCCCACCCTCCCTCTCTCTATCTTCGGACCTGGGATTGAACTCAGGCCCTTGCTCTTGCCAGAAAAATGCTTACTCTACTAAACCATCTCCCAGACCCCTGTTGGCTAATCTTTTTCATGGTGTTTTCCTTTTCATGTTTTCTAGATCTGATACTCTAACTTCACATTGATTAAATCTATTGCGTCTACATTCTGTGGACTTTTTATTCTCCTGGATTTATGTTTGAATCTGTTTCATTGATTTTATTTCTTTTCTATGTTGGACATTCATATTTTCCAGTCCTCTGTGTTTTTATTTTGTGTCTGCTTGATGTCTTTTATTTCGATCTTTTTATTTTTATACCTTAGACATTGTTATTTCTATGGCCTCTCCCATTTGTATTTTCTCTTCTGGAGCTATCATTTCAGAGAGTTTCAGTGGTTTGTTTCTGATTTCTTCAATATTTGTGCTCTGAACTTGCTCGGTGGGCTGGGCATTTGCAGTGACATTTTGCTTCTTTGTCTAGAAATTTTGTTGTTTTAGTTTACTTTGTATTCTGTGTTGGTACTTGCAGCATTCTTATGTCAGATAGTTGGGTCTCTGGTGTTGAGGATTTCCTAGGAAATTTTAGTTCTCAGATGTCTTATAGATACAGGTGCTTCTTGTCTTTAAGTCTGTTGTAAGAACCTGACTTCCCAATACATTAGGAGTATGAAGTTGCTATCTATTTGACTCAGGGTCCATTCCTGTATACTTAACTATGGTAAGGGTTTTGATCTCTTACAAGCAGTGTTGTCACATGTGTTAGAAAAATTAACTGTCACAGGTTTAACATCTTTGCTGAAGTAGTACAATTAGCAATCACAGTAAACTCAAGCACAGCCCAGTAAACTTGGACAACTCTTATCCTGAAATCCTTAGCCATAGGAGCAAGTTCTCCAGCTATGTGATAAAATCGAACTTACACTAGGAGCTCACATGCAGTGATTTTTCCATTTAGCAGAGTAATTTTACTTCATTGTGTGTAGGGGAGTTAGGAGGGTGGGGATAGGTTGAAGAGATGTATGAGGTTAAGTAAAATTGGGATGAGATGCAGGAGTGAGGGATGATTGTCCAAAATGTGGATAATGATAAGATGCAAGAAAGAAGGCTTAGAGGAGAAAGTTTATGTGCACTGGAGTGAACCAAGCCAGAAAGAGAAAAGAGAAGTTTCCTCATATGAAAGCATTGTAATATCAAGATAATTGACAAGAGAGAGGAAGAAGACAGAAGAATAAAACAAGAAGAAAAATCGTGAAAAAATAAAAAAATAGAAAAAAGAAAGAATGAAAAAGTAATGACGTATAGAGAGCAAAAACAGAAGAGAAGAAAACAGAACAGAGCAAAAAAGTGAAAAGAAAAAAAAAAAATGGAGTGGCAGCCCAGCCTGCTTTTAAATCATGTGTTTATCTCAAAGCACAGTTGTGGTTCAACAAACTTTCACCCACTGGCTCACCTTGTAACTGTTGTTTCCTACAATTGCATGCCTCTACTCTTACCTGTCTGTGCATGCCCTGTGGCTGGGCACACTGTGTGGCTGGCATTCCCAGGCAACCCTGGGCCTCCCTGCATGGTTCACTGTGCTCCAATGTCTCTTTTCAATAAGAGTTAAAACAGGTACTAAGGATTAAAAAATATAGTTGAGAAATGGAAGGTACCTGATGCCGTGATGATAAGCTGCTCAACTTCCTTAAACACGCAGTCACCACCTACATCTGTGGACCTTACTTCCTAGGACCAAGAACCTCTCCAGCACTGCTTGGGAAGTGCTGCTGTACTGGTACTTTGGGCTCATAGCAGCACAAATGACTGAATACATCCTGCATGAGACAACGCTGCAGGCAAAATAAGTTCTATCTGCAGACTGAACAAGGTTATAACCCACCGTGATTATCCTTGTGATTGCAGCATTGTCTTTATTTAAGCACAAGTAGAAGTAACAGGGCAGGCTGGGAGAGAAAGCAGGTAATCACAATGAAAGGTAAGCAATGCAGAATTTTAGGGGCCGGTGAGATAGCTCAGTGTTCTGAAGCCTCTGTTTAGGCAAGCTTAGGCAGGCTCAGGTGACCACAGTTTGATCCCGGACACCACATGCTGAGCCAGCCCAGCCCTCAGGGTGGGTTGAGCAGGCCAAAAAAAGAAAAAGAAAAAGAATGATAAGTCCATCTTTCAACTTTAGAATCCACTCACATGAATTGAACTATAGAGCTTACAACGTAGGCCGGACAAATAGCTCAGCAGACTAAAGCGCCTGCTTAGGTAGAGCACAGGAACCAGTGTTAGATCCCAGGCACTGCAAAAGGTCTGATCTCCATCCCACGGAGTGAGCTGAGACAGTGATTGACAGCTGGCACGAGCCTGTAATCGCAGCATTTGGAGGTTGTAAATGGGCGGATCACTACGAGTCCTGATCTATGTAATTAGTCCCTCTGGACCCTGTAAAAAATACATTAAAAACAACAACAACAACAACAAAAAAAAAAAACCTTACAAGGTAACCCTAAAGAAAGCAAACTTAATCCTCAGTACAGAATCCTCAGTTAGCCTTTCCCAATGTCGGGGAATTTCAGGCTCACAATAGGTTGAGATGATGACTCGTGTGCTGTGATTATGTTCAGTGGTTGCTCACAAATTCTATTAGCACATGTCATCTTATTTTGTTTTATTTAAGAAAAATTCACATTTTTCCCGGAAAATTAGGAAATGTAGGGTATATGTACCTCTATCGACTATACTTGATTTCCATAAATATAAGTAAGCATATTTGTTTTTCTTTTTTTCACTGAACTGCTAAAAATTTTCCAAATATTCTGTGTGGATTTCAAAGTGTAATTTAAAATTTAGGAGAAAAAAAGATATACAGTGTTTTGACTAATCACATTTAGGGGGACAACATTTGGTACTTATTTTAAGGTAAAATTTAGGAATTTATTTTGTTCTTATGTCCTGAGGATTAAGTTTGCTTTCTTTCGAGTTACCTTGTAAGGTTTTGTTGTTGTTGTTGTTGTAATGAATATAAAGCAATATTAATTTTATATGAATTTTCATATTTTATATTTGCTTCAAATCACCAGAGCTCAATTTCAATTTTGTGTTGTGTCCTGTCTTCTTTACCTTCAGCTTCATCTATTCTGTCCCTCTTGTGGCTTCTCTGCCTCTCTCTTTTTTTTTTTTTTGGCAGAACCAAGGATTGAACTCAGGCCCTTGCCCTTGCCAGGCATGCGCTTATTCTACTGAGCCATCTCCCCAGCCCATCCTGTGGCTTCTTATGCACACTGGAGCAAAAGCTTTCTTTGTACACGTAAGTTATCACATAATTGCCCTCAGTATCAAAAATGAGGTAATGAATAAGCTGAATATTTTCATCATTCATGTAGATAGAATAAAGAGAACTTTCACACAAGAATTTACCATGTACGAGGACATTTGTAAAAAATGTTGGAAAAGCTTTATGGAATAAATTTGCTTGGAGTGATATTAATGTAATAGGTTATCTTCCTACCATAAAACATTCCTGCAAGGCATTTTCTGCATTTTCAACTAACATATCAAAATTATAGACTAATTAATAATATTTACAAAAACCTCTTACCATGTATTTTAAATATTGTCTTTGAAAAATATTTTAAAATTTAAAACACACACAAAAATTATACTGCAAATAAGATAGCTGCTGTCATTAGACCATCTACGTCCTAAATGTTTTATGCAATAATGATTTACAATAAGTAAATGATATTTAAATACCCTAAAACAAATTCGTTTTTAATATCAGGAAATTGTTGCAAGGTTTTCAAGATACGTGCTTATCGGTGGGTTAAATCACATAGGATTTTAGCAAAGAGTTCCATAGTCCGGCCACCTGATTAGCAGGCTTATGGTTGTAGGCAGCTTGTCATTTTGGTGGGGTTGTAGCCAAAAGAATTATCAGCAGCACAGTGGCGTTTCTGCATTCCTTGGATGCTCTGGCCTAGCAATTAAAGTCTGTACCTAATGAAATTACTTACATTGACCTCATCACATTGATTGCCTCTTACAATTATTAGACAATAATATTTTCCTTTGCAATTATGATACAGCAAATTAAGTCATATGTATACTGGAATAAACGTGCCACAATCCGCTTAAAACTGCTAGTATTCTAAATATATATATATATATATATATGTGTGTGTGTGTGTGTGTGTGTGTGTATATATATACATATATATATACATGTATATATATATGTATACACACACACACACACACACACACACACACACATATATATATATATATACATATATATATATATATATATATTTTTTTTTTTTTTTAGTTTTCTAGCCCAGGGAGATAGCTCAGTAGAATATGCACATGCCTGGCAAGCACAGGGTCCTGAGTTCAATCTCTCATACTGCAAAAAAAAATAAATTTTCTAAAATCTCTTAAACAAGTACTTTGAATGTTTTACATGTCTGAGTTCTTTAGGTACTCGCTGAATCATAAAAGAAATAATGCATGTTGAGCAACTCATCCTAAGAGACATTTATAAATTTTGCTCATAACTTATTCTTTCAGTGTGAAATTGGTTCATGACAAAAATGACCAAACTGAGAGTTCTGAGCATGTGAATGTTATGAGGCCACTTGGCCATCCTTGCACTTGGAGATAGTAGGCTCAGAATATGCAATGGATCAGGTAAAAATTGGACTATTGTCCCCACTTTTCAGTTTTTACATGTGTTTTCTGTGGCATACCACACTAGCTAGGCTTGTTCTTTTGCTATTGTCCTGGCTGCAAGAAAACAGTGTATTTACTAATGATCATATATAAGGGCATTTTTATACCTGATATTCACTTACTGTGTATGTATAAAGTAACATCTATAAATAGAAGACTACTCTGGATGATAGAGGATTTTTATCTAGAGAAATAGTGCTGTTTTCCATTTCTTTTCTATATATTCATAATCCCAGCCACTTCAGTAAATAGACTTATTTACTTTTCTGGGCCATTTGCATATTGGTTGGAATTTTCGTGTATGACTTATGGAAAGCTTATTGCCTCTGCTCTTATTTAGCTGATGCCCATCTGAAAACAAACATACAAACAACAACCAAAGAACCAAATATAGTGTTCTTTTGATATTTTGAAATCAGATTTCTCTTCATAACTGCTTATATTGCAAACAGATAAAGTTACCAAATTGCTAAAGTATAAAAATAATGTTTCTAACATCATAAGTGTTTTTAATAAGCATGCTACCTCACTAATATGGATTACATGATCTTGGAAAGCAGCAGAAAGAGTATTTGAAAGGTGATAGGTTTTAAGATTAGGACATTAGTGGATTTGTTGGAGAGGTGGGATGTTAAGACGCTTTGACAAGGTGAAGAAAACATCCACAGTATATTGATAGCACAAGTGAAGTGCATGAGAACCAACACTGGAATCTCTACAGTGAACTGGGCCAAGTGGCTTGGAATCACTGACCTATGGTTTAGAACTCTGATCTCTGGGACACACACATGCAAGGAGTCACAGAGATAGTGAGAAATGTCAGATTTCAGGATTGGAGATCTATAAATGAAGCACTTGTCACAGAGGTTGGGCAATTAATACGAAAAATGTAGAGATAATCACTGTGGAGGAAGGCCAGAGGTAAAGTGGAGAAATTGCTGAAGAGGAGATTTAAAACATGGTAAAAAAAAAAGCTGAAGTAGCAATTGAGAAGAATCAATAGAGACTGAAAAAATACCTAGGAAAAAAGTGCATTCACACGTTAAAGAGGAAGAACAATGCTTTGTAGCTGTGTTGTTGTATAAAAATACACCAACAATAAACAAAAATCCAATCTTCATGTGTGTAACTTTTATGTAGTGTCATAGAGTTCATAAAAAGTTGGCAAGGAGAATTAGAGTGCTAGAATGAAGAATAAGGAAATGCAAATTTATTACATGGTCATTCCAATAAAACAATACCAAAACTCTAAAAGATGACAGTTGGCTAAGTTAAACTGGAGCTTAGGAAATATGTTGGGGTTCAGTGCATAGGTATTTAGAAAATATGGTAGCAAGCAGGTTATGCTAGGAACATGCAGAGTTTATTCTCATTTGTATGTCAAATATTAAAATGTTTGTTTCCGTATCCAACCAAGAAACTGAGTATCATAGGAGCAGAAATGTTTAACTATGAGGGTAGCATAATCAAAAGCTTAATGCGAAGCACATTACAATTTCTTTAAGTGGCTATTGGAACATTGTTACTACACAATTAGGGATCATTGGTGATAGGCACTAGAGGAAGTTTAGAGAAAATTCCAAAAATAGAAAAGAATAATGATAATGATTAAGATGTTTAAACATATTCATAATGAATTTGTAGACTACCCAATTTGAAAGAAAAACTAACTTTTCCAAAATTTTTAACAGAAATTGGGGACAATAGGAAGACTGAGGCTATAGCAGATTATAGTGCCTCTTAGAATATAGATTTTTTTGAGACACACCACAGACTCCTCTGCACCAGGCAGATCCCCCAAAACACAGCCCAGGCCCTGCATACAAGGCTGGAACTCTCTAGCTGAAGTCCGTTCAGAGACGCTAGGGCCCAGAACCACCCCTTAATCCAGGATGAGAACATTTGCCAGAGGGTCACAGTGGGTTCATTTCCAAGGGCTGCAGCAGGAAGAAGCTGAGCACAGCAGCCAGACCCAAGCCAGGCACATGGGGACAAGTTCAAGCTTCATAGATCCAGACCCAGTAGGTTAAGACACTTTGCTAGACCCAGATCTATGAGAGATCCTCCCTCTTTCTCTATTGATTGACAGAGGGGGCAAAAGGTAACTAGGTGAACTAGTTTGTCTGGAAGATCAAAGGTATATCAACGGGAGGTGATTGGACAGAATTTAGGGGGACTAATTTAAATACAAATTCCCAATTTAATAACTGCTTAGCTACACAGACATAATGCTTGCTCTTACTGTCTAAAATACAAACTCATTAGTTACAAAAGTTTGTCAACTGCTAAATGTCACTACCCATTATTAGTGTTGCTAATTGTAGTTCTGTAAATAGAACTACTTTCATACTTTATTTTTTTCAAATAAAAGGAAGTGAGTGCATCTCTGTTTACATATCTTCTGTATTTGCTGTATTTAAAATAAAATTCAGGGTCTGGGGAGATGGCTCAGTGGAAAAAGCACTTCCCCAGCAAGTGCAAGGGCATGAATTCAATCCTCGGTTCTGCCATAAATAAATAAATAAATAAATAAATAAATAAATAAATAAATAAATAAATAAATAAAATCAAAAACTGAGAAGCATTTCATTTGTTTGTTTGGTTGTTTTGTACTTTAAATTGAATTCAGATCCTTGCTCTTTCCATGCAGACAAGATTCTGCTGAGCAATATTCTGGGTCCTGAATTGCATTTTGTTTAGTTTTTTAAATGAGTAAAAACAAAAAGATCCCAGGGCCTGGGATATCTCAGTAGAATAAGCACTTTCCTGGCAAGCACAATGGTCTAAGTTCAATCCCTGGTTCCACTAAATAAATAAATACCTTTAAATTTAGAGTAAATCCTTTATGAAGTCTAAAATATTGTTTAAAACTGTGTGTGTGTATACTTGTATGTTCATCACTTATGCATGAGACATGAATTTATGAAATCTTACAAATATTTCACATACTCTCTCAGACCTCTTACACTTTCAAGTGCCAGGCATGCCATCCACAGTGACCTGCTGAGAAGAGGAGGCATTGCCCACAGGTGGCCACGAGGGAGGGGCTGGCTGGCCCAGAGGTGGCCACTATGGAGGGGTTGCCAACACACAGAAAATCTCTTCGTGTGGCTCCCTGGATCTAGCCAATATCTGCACAGTCTTGAGTGGGAGCTTAATGAATAGTTAGTGTTTATGTGATCTTGTTTATGGTGGCTTACTGCAAAGTCAAACTAAACAAATAAAAACATACTGAAAATCAAAGTAAATTAAAAATCCTGCATAAAATCAAGTTTGAATGTATCTTAACATAATCCATGGAGATCACTAATAGAAACAATATTTTTGTTTGCAATGCTAAATTTTAGTATAATTTTTCATTCTCTTCGCTAGAGTTGCTGTTTATATAAGTCAGTATGAATGTAGACTTTGATGACTAGAACTTAGAACCAGAAATGTGAAAATTTATTGAACTAGAATATGCAGGTCAGAACCAAGATGCAAACAAGTAGTCTTGTTTCCTGCATCAGGCTCTGTTTCTGGGCCTTTTGGCTCAGACCTGATGTCTCCCGCCCAGGTGAGATTTAGGTCCATAGACAGTAATGGTCATGCCTACTGGCATTTGTCCCACTCATTTCTCTACAAGTTGAGTTCCAGGTTGTACCAGAAATTTCAAATGAGCAATTCAGGAGCTGGGAATAGGAGAAACTGAGCACAGTAAAATCAAAACCAAGACTTATAGATTTCTCTAGGTAGGCTGTACCTAGGTTAATTCAGGTATGAATAGTAACAATTCTACTCAACGACACTGAAAAGGAATCATTAGAACTTTCTTAAATTAGTTTTCCTTTTAGATTAAATGTTCTACAAATATAATATTATTTTAAGGAATTAATCTAAAATGTCTGGCCAGAGAGATGGCTCAGTGGAATAAGTACTTTCCTGGCAAGTACAAAGGCCTGAGCTCAATCCCCAGTTCTGGAAAAAAAAAATGATGTTTGAAAAAGGGGAATCCATTCGGGACCCCCTCTGTCCCTCTCCAACAGAAGCTTTTTTTTTCCAATAAAGTTTTACCCTCAAAAATAAAAATGTCTGAAGATGTGTGAAATTTTATATATTTCCAGTTGTGTGAAGCCAAGTAGTGTTCATCATTTTGGGTTGAATGATACCCAGTATTTAAATATAAGCATAAATAATAAATTTTCTTAAATCATTTTCTTTGTAGAATTACCAGGAAAAAATCAACATTTCTTTCATTTGTCCATACTATTTTCACAAAATTGAATTTGAATTGAAATTTTAAGCTTTGAAATATTTCCATAGTTCTCAAGATGTCAAAATAATGCCAGAAATGATAAACTAATTGTTTTCATCTATTAATCCTTGTGAGAAAGCTATTTATAGAAGTGACACACTTTCTTTTTTTTTAATTTTATGTGCAGAGTCTCACTACACAGCTTGGATTTGTAGTGATCCTTCTGTTTTCAGCCTCCCCAATGCTGAGATTACAGACATGTGCCACCACGCCCAGACTCATCCCAGCTCAGCCCCCAGGGGTGGGCTGACAGGGAATGTGGTAACCTGGATCTAACCCTTGGTCACTGCGCTTGCCTGGGCAGGCTCCTAACCCACTGAGCCATCATACTGCACCCATAAGTGACACAACTTTTGATTTTCTACTTTCAAATATGTTTTCTGCTAGATGAAAGAAACATAGAAAGTAAAAAACAATATATAAGTTGGTAATATTTTATAGAATTAAACATCTTACCACATAAATAATAGTATTCCTTTTGCAGCTATAGCAATATAAATGAATTGTAGCAAATAGTTATTTAAAGCATTGATGTTTTTATTAGAAAGATAAATATATGTTACAGGAGTACTATGTTATTAGTAAAAAGTATATTTTGCAATTCAACAAACATGATGCTTTAAACTAGAAACTCATTTTGCAGTGTTTTTCATTTAATTAATATCACTCCAAATTCTGATTATCAAAGCAATATTGATTTTTGATGCTGACCACAATTACATGATTGTAACAATAAGTAGCACTGGACAAGGGATTGTTATTTTATTTATTACACAACACATGGTCATATCTACTATAGCCATAACTACAGCCATGATTACTCAAGAACATTAAAGGCAACAGTGTCTGTCACATTTCTGAGCTCTAAAATGAATGTGATAGTATAGAGCTTGTAGCTTCTTCCACCATAATTACTGCTCATTACATTTCCAATGCATTTTTTTTTTTTTTTTTTTTTTTTTTTTTTTTTTTTTTTTTTTTTTTTTTTTTTTTTTTTTTTTGTCTTTTTGAGACAGGGTCTCACTGTGCAGTTCAGGCTGGCCTTAAGCTCACTTTGTAACTCAGGCTGGTCTCGAACTCACAACAATCCTCCTGCCTCAGCCTCCTGAGTGCTGGGATTACAGGCATGCGCCACCACGCCCGGCTTCCAATGCATTTTTTTCGGTTCTCCAGTAAGCCATGTCTTTTACAATACCCTTATTTTATATTGGCATTCACTATCTACACAGATTTGTACCTTACCTTAATTCTCTTCCAGAAAATCCCCCTCTTTTTATTTTTCACTATGCAGATGGTGAAAGGCCTCTAAGGTAGAGAGGCAGAAGTCATGTATCAATCAGTCTTAAGCTTCATATTACCACATCTCAGCCTGCATATCTGTTGTATCTAATGACTGCTCTATTGTTTTTTACACTCTTTAAAATAAATTTTAAAATGAAAAGTAAGAAGCACAAGGGAAATGATTAAGGTTTATTGAAAGGAAGAGTCAGGGTTTCATCACCTGCTCAAATTGCAAGCCAATATGTGGTAAAGTGAGCAAAATATTTGTGGATAAAACTATGTGATATAACAATAATTGGTAATTTTCTATTGTTGCTTTGAAATTCTATAAATGCTTTTGTTTTATATTGCTTTGTTCTTGTCTTTGGTCTTGTTGTTTTTATTTTTCTTTTTTAAAATAGCAGCCCCTTGCCTTTCTAAACCAATCACATCATAATTACCTGATTCTAAAATCTCTGTAGAATTTGAAAACTATCCAAAATTTGTATTTTGATAAGTTTCCATGGTGATGTTTATATACGCTTCTCAGAATGACAATCTTAAATGAGGTTTATTGTATTATATTTGTAAAAGATAAAATTAAGCACGGTAGACTAAATGTCATCAGAAACCTTTAAAATATAGCCATAGCCTACGTACAGGAATTCAAAAATATATCCATATCCTACCACTATGAACACTTACAAGAGAAAAGAAAATTTAACTTATAAATCTTGATCCATCCAGCAATCTCTGTTCTCAATGGAAACCATCAAAATGGAGGTCAAGTCTTATGAAGCCTTTAACCCTTTGTGTCCAATGCTACGCTGTGCCTATGACCCAAGTTGCATGAGCAGCCTGGCTGTCAGCCCAAGGATGAAGAACAAGGTGGGAAACCTTGAATCAGCCACACTGTGCACGGACTGCAGGGCAGTGCATTCAGTAACACCAACCGTGTAGCAAAAGGAAATTACATGCAATCTCCCCTCATATGTGCAGTCTTGTAGAAATGCAAATACACAGATGTAGAATATGAAATCTGGGCCCACGGGTTCTCCTTGGGGAGATGTCCAGTGGTCTGGTTCAAATAATACAGATTAGGAAATATAGAGTAGGGAAGCTGAAAGGTGTGATATGTGCCAAGAGAACTGTTGTTGAATCAGAGCGTGTGTTCTTCAGAAGCTATGTGAAGGTGACTCCCATAGAGAGAAGAACGTGGTACGTGAAGACAAGGCGTGTTGTCTTTGTCTTTTGGTGGAGTATTACTAGCTCTGTATACATGTACACACCTGTGCGCAGGAGCAGGCTCTGAGCTTTGGAAAAGACTGACCCCTGGAGGCGCTTATGGTCAAGCGTTTTCCTAGAGGTGAAACCAGGAGTCACACACTCTCTACGGCCTCTCAGTCATGTGCAGCTTTCACATGCATTTCCTGCACTAACTTCTCAAACTTCTAAGGGAGTTGACTTAGGTTGTATCCTTAACTAAGAGCTGCAGCACCATCTGATCTCACTTCATATCTATGGCAGTGGCCTGGGCAGACAGGGCTGCTGCATCTCAGTCCTCCAGTCATCCCTGTGACACCCCAGCATGCTTTAGCGGGGTTGAAACCACCCATGCTCCCCACCACACTGCAGGCTCCTTCTCCTGCCAATGCTCTGGAGGCCTCAGGCTAAAGTACTCAGGTCTGCATGTGCTTTTCCATACACCGAATTACTGATTTCTAATTAGTGATTTCTAATAAATGAAGTCCTAAGTGATACAAAATTATACTCATTCATTTGATTTGACCATGATCACATAGAGAGAAACATTTTATACAGGGACTATGTCAAAATCTTCCCACTGGTCAGCTCCTTAAGCAAGAGGCTTTCCGTCAACATGATATCTTGAATGCTAAGGCACTAAGGGAGTCACATAAGGTGATTTCATGAGACCAGTGGCCAATATTTATATATATATATATATATATACATATATATATATATATATATATATATATATATATATATATATATATATATATTGGGGGGCAGGGGGGAGATGGCTCAGTAGAATAAGGGCTTGCCTGGCAAGCACAAGGGCCTGAGTTCAATCCCCAGTTCCACAAAAAAAAAAAAAAAGAAAAGAAAATTATACTGAAAGCCAGAGACAGTGAACAGTTTTAGAAGTGAACCACTTAATTCCATCAGATATATTTCCATCTGTGGCTATATAAATTGCTAACTTACAACTACGTGTGCACTGCAGCATTGTTCTAAATGGATGGCCACCATGTCAAGCACACAGGAAGGACTCCTCTTCATCAGAGACACCTTCTAAGAATGCTATGAAATGTTTAAAATTCTGGTCATTAATTAACCTTATAGTTTGATGCTTTTCCATCTTCATGCTTAGCATGCACTGAACACCCTGATTTTTGCAGTTTAAGGTGGAATAACAAAAGTAGCATGATTACCTTTCCGTTCCTCACCCACAGTTCCAGTGAGGAGTTGTTTCTCATGGTGCGTCTTAGCAGGCCTGGTGGATGATGTGTTCCATTTCCTTGTTGCAATTAAAAAGAGAACATTCTGGCTCTCAGCTTGAATGCACCTCTCTGCTACACGGGACCACTGTAACTCAGTGCCACAGACTGGCTGGTGTTAGTCGGGTTATATGCATAGAAGCTCTGTGACACCAGAAATTGTCTTTATAATCATCAGGACTGTCTTGTCCCATGGACTAATCACCATTAGTCCAATGATGGATGGATGGCCAGAGGTTAGATGAGGATACTCTTCAGAAAGGGTGGTTTGTGTCCACAAAGTGACAGCAGGGGACCATGGAGAATTGCACTCCACACGGATTTCCATACAATTTAAAAATAATGTATTATCTGCTGCTGGGATTTTTCACTTAATGGTTTTGTTCCACAATTCATTGTGGATTCACTGAATTTCTGTCATATCTGTGAATAGCAGCATAATCATAATCAAGGTGATGGGAAATTTAATTTCCAGAGACAACATTGGTGTTTTCAAGAAAGCCAGTTTCTGTGTGTGCATCTCACGTGGATTTGTGTCCTTGAGGATGGGGAGAGGCTGCTGTTTTGTCACAGCTTTGTATAGAACCTCCTGCACTTCTGTTAGCCCGTATCTTAGAAACTGCTTTAAAGAACCAATGGCCACATATGGTCGCTTTGGGATTGAGTGCTTCAAAATATAAGTGAGGAGGAAAGATCACACAACTCAGCTCAAGACCAGAGCCCCACCTGGAGGAAGGTTATTTGGCCATTCATTTGCCCGGAAGGCAAATCGCAATCATCTGGTACCTCGTAGAGGTGAGCAGCGCTTCAGCACAGCTCGCGTAGACGTCAAACCGCGAAATTACTGAGAAAATGCACAAAATTTGAAAATCACGGCACTTGGAAGACACAAAAGAACACTTGTTTACAGACTGTGAGCTGAAGATGGCAGAATGTCCCGTCAGCTCCTCTGCTGCTGGACGCGTCCATTAAGGGGCAAGCTTCCCACCACTCTGCTCGTTTCCGCAAATCACCTGGATTGTACTGCTGGTGCTGAGCTTGGTTACACGTAGATGTCAGTCAGTAGAAAACCCCTCAGACTCAGAGTATATGCACGCTAATGCATCAACATACATATATATTATTTTGGTAATTATTTGCCTATATCTCTACTGTCTATTTTTGCTAGTACTACAAAAAAAAAGTTTGAGATATTGTTTCTGAATCATTACAAATGCTGAAATTTGTTATATAATTAATAAATTTAGGAGTTTTTAATAAATTTAAGATTTCAGAATGTTTCTGAATATTCATTAATATTAATGAATACAATTAGTCTGCATCTTCCTATATATAGTCATATGAATATAACATTTTAACACAGTGGATCATATTTATTATAGATTATCTAACAATACTGATATCATCTATGAGATGTTTTTCTTATTTTTAAAGAACTTGTAATTAAAAGCAATACATTTCACTAAGAAATGTATTGCTTATTTTACAAATGTTATAGATAGAACAGTGCATGACAGGGCCAGCCAAATAGCTCAGAGGACGAAAATGCCTGCAAGCAGGCGCAAGGGCCCGAGTTTCAATACTCCGGCCTGCCATGCCAGCGCTGTCCCTGGGACGTGCTGAGATGCTAATTGAGACTGGGCATGGTGGCCACGCCCAAGTGTTTACAGCACTTGGGAGGCTGTAAACAGGCAGATCGCTATGAGTGCAATCTAGTAGTGAGACCCTGAACACCCTGCAGACCCTTCCCTAAAACACAAAACAAAAACAAAACAAAAACAAAAGAAACAGTATATGACAGGTGCTATCTGTCCTGATGAATAGGGCTATTTCCAGTAATTCAAATATCACGTTTACATTGAATTACAAGAGTCATTCATGAAAAGCTTTTAGGATAATTGTATTTATCATATTGAATTTGAGCTCACTCTTGATATGAAAAATTACTAACAGGGTGATAAACTCACTAATGATAAAAAAAAATATAGTCCAAAAGTAATGATTCTCAGAAACAGCTAGCGTAATTGCTATGAAATGGAGGGAAGCATGGAACTGGGTGGAAGCTCCTCTGTATACACTCTGTAGATCTGTCCTGTCATGGATGTGTGCTGCTACCCGGACAGCTCTTTCAGCTTTCGGTTCATGTTTATGGGATCCTGGACACTTATTGTGTGTCTCTAAACTCAATGTTCAACTGACTTGCATTGTGTTTATAATTTCTTTTCATATAAAATATGTAAAGAACTGAGAACACAGGAATCTTGTATTTCTTTAGAACAGAACTGTTCACTGCAGAGCCCATTTGTGAAGGAGCGCTTGTCCCACCCTTGGGAATGGAAATAACTCTGGAATTGTTTTGTCCCATCCTGAACATAATGAGTATATCATTGCAAATTAACTCACGTACATGATGTTATCTTATTAGAACTATGGAAACCTCCTGAGTCTCAGCTTAGCAAAAGGGATGCATGCAAAAAGAAAGATACTAATTACAATCCAGTGAACAAGTATAAGTATTCAAAGCAAGAAAGGCAGGTATTTTCTTCTACTACCTGAGGGAGCAGAATGAACAGATTAGATTCAGTCTGGTATCAGAAACAAAACCGAAATAGTCAGATGCACAGTTAAGGTGGAAGTGAGATTCCAAAGCATGGTATCATTCTGAAAGAAGATGAGATATACTTCTATGTCTTTGAAACATGGACAAAATATTGGAGAAATTTCAATAGATTATTCATGCTGTCTTTCACTGTTTCATAGTTGCATTCCTGGCATTCAACATGTTAGTGTTTTCTTCTAAGGTTTGCATGACAGAAAACTACATGTTTGTTCCAGCCCATTCTTGATGTAGGGTGGGGCGGGGAGCTGACAGCACAGAACCACAGCTCCGCAGTGCTAAAGAATGAAATTTGTTCTTAAGTTTATTCATTTACAATATATAATACAGTGCCGAGTAAGCCAGAATGCCTCAATTACAGGGGAACTAACTGAAAATACCTGAAGTCAGAAGGAAAAGAGTAATCAGATTGTTGCATTCCCAATGGATTCACTCAGAATAGAGAATAAACCCACACAGGAGCTGCATTCTTTCTTTCCCTGTTGCTACTGGCTGTGCCCTTCAAAGAGACAAATTGTAACCATGTACTATCTAAGTCTTTTCTTTCTCATTTAATATCTTCCTATGTAGAATTTTTTCTGGTTATATTTTTAAAATTAATTTAATTGTATTATTTTATTTTATTTTGAACAGTGAAAAGAGAAGCAAACATAAGTAGAAAAAAATGACAGAAACAGGGTAACACAAGAATATATATGTTACAGATTTTCAAAATGGACAGCTAATTAACAATGGTTGCTATACTATCTGTTTTTTTATTTTAATGAGAAAAAAGATAAAATAACAATGAAACAGTTTCATGACAGGTTAGCATGACACCTACAATAATTAATACATTGCATATTGTTGTCTTCCTAGTAGTTACTCAGAGGACAACATACAGACATGATAAGTTGCCTAAACAATATCCGTGCAAACATTTGCTCTCAATGAACCAAGAGAAAGTAGCTGTATATCTATCCTACCTTGTACATACATATATTTTTAACACATGCACAGAGAGAAAGAGGGAGAGAGAGAGAGAGAGAGTAGTCCTTTATTTACATTCCCCTTTTTTGTTTTGCTTTGTCAGAGATAGGTGTTCCATTGCTGTTAGAGAAGCTATATTTGGGGAAGGGAAGGAGGCACTTAGTAAAATCCTACAAAGACCTCTCCTATGTAGGATTTTTACTAAGTACCTCCCTCTCTTATTTGATTGTTGAAACCTAGTATGTTCGAGTACCCTGGGTAAAATATTCCAGTTTTCATTTCTTCTCAATCATGAGCAGATTACAGACCAAGTTCCCTAAACAGAGATGCTGTGTTAGAATTCAGGATTAAGGATTTTTATGAAGAATTCACACCAGAACAGCAAATAGAAGGGAAGGTGCAACAGATGGAGACTTTGAATGCATATGGTCAAACTTGCAGCTTTCAAGCCAACACTTGTGTGGCAGGTCTCCTGGATGAAACCTCTGTTCCTTAGCTGTGTGGGTGGCACAGTGGGAGTTGATTTTTTTTCCTCCTCTAGATGTTGCCCAAAAAATTCCCAAAATCTTGGCAAGAACTGGCATCTTACATGTAAAGATTTACACCATTCTTTGACTCAGAACATTCACCTGTTGTGATCTATGAGACAGAATTTCTTTAGGAAATCAAAATCCACCCATGCTCAAAGGTACACAGTGGCATGGCATTTGCATAAAACCCAAGCAAATCTTCTAGATCATCTTCTATCCTCCATATTCATCTACAGATGTTTTATGATAGCTATTATAATAAAAATACTTATAAATTGTATATTTTAGGTGAAAATGAGAAGGAAATATTCATATGTGTTTAGTATTAATAAAATCCAAATTTGCACCATCTCTTTTTCTGGCAGTACCAGAAAACGAACTCAGGACTCTGCATTTGAGTTTCTTCAAATATTATTGAGCTGATGCTTGTTTCATTTGAGGAATATGTCACACAGGGCCAGCCAGATAGTTCTGCAGATTAAAATGCCTGCTTAGGCAGACTTAGGGACTGGGGTTTGATTCCTGGTGAACCGAAAGGGGGTCACTCCCTGGGGGCACTCTGAGATGGCAATTGAGACTGGGTGTGGTGGTGCACACCTGTAATCCCAGTGCTTGGGAGGCTAAAAACAGGAGAATCACTATGAGTCCAATCTACATAGTGAGACCCTGTAGACTTAGTACTAAAATACATTAAAATGAAAAAAAAGCCACATATATGGAGATCTAAATACATTAGAAATCTTATTAGAAGGCAATGGTATCTAAGATCTAAATAGATCCTTGCAGGGATAATAATGATGAACCATTTTTAAAAATCTATAGGGCCAGCCAAATAACTCAATGAATTAAGGTACTTGCAAGCAGGCAAAGGAGCTGGGGGTTCGATTCCCCAGACCTGCCTTGCCAGCCCCACCACAGGGAGCACTGAGATGGCAATTAAGACTGGGAGTGGTAGTGTGTGCCTGTAATCCTAGCTCTTGGGAGGCTGTGAACAGGCAGATCACTATGAATCTGATCTAGTAGTGAGAGCCTGAACACCTTGTAGACCTTTCCCTAAAATACAGACACACACTCCCCCAAGAAAAAGAACAGAAAAATGTTGTGTATTTGTTTGGTATAGGGTCTCACAGTGCCACTCAGACTCATAATGATCCTCCTATCTCAGCCTCCTGGGCACTGAAATTACAGGAATGTGCCACTATGCCCAGTCTTGGTGGCCGGCATGACACTGCTGGGAGTTCTGGGGCTGGCACTGCATGTGGTACTGGGGATCGAACCCGGGTCCTTGATCTTGTAAGGCAGGTGCTTAGACCACCAAACTATCTCCCCAGCTGTAAATGATGAACAATTTAAAGATATTTTAGACTTGATTTTTAAAGCTCTTTGAAATATATTTTGTGTGCTTCGTCATTTACAATAATTTTAGAACTTAAAATATTGGGGTTTTCTAAAAGGTACTACTTTATATTTTAACTTTAAAAAGAACTGGCAAAAGAAACTTGTCATTAACTTGAAAAGCTGTCTGCATTTTAAATCATAATGTCCATTTTGGACAGCATTTGTCTGTATCACTGTTGACTCATTTCAATAAAGATTTTATTCATGCCAAGCATGTGTGGAATAATAGATCTTTAATAATTTCCACTGATTTTAGAACACATTTATCTCTCTACAAAGCTCGTACTGTCTGTCATCATAAAACTGCTCAGTTCCTTTCTTAACACTGTACTGAAACATTCTATGAAATATATTTTTGGAAATATGTGTTCAAAAATATGCATTAACCAAGAGGGAAAAATAAAATAATTTGGCATTAAATCGGTGATGTATTTCGGGCACCATAGGATTTTTTAAGATTTTATAATTTGGACACCTGCAAAATTTCCTTTCTTCCTTCCTTTCTTCCTTCCTTTCTTCCTTCCTTTCTTCCTTCCTTTCTTCCTTCCTTTCTTCCTTCCTTTCTTCCTTCCTTTCTTCCTTCCTTTCTTCCTTCCTTTCTTCCTTCCTTTCTTCCTTCCTTTCTTCCTTCCTTTCTTCCTTCCTTTCTTCCTTCCTTTCTTCCTTCCTTTCTTCCTT
>PVKA01027004.1:0-31026 GCA_004027165.1 Ctenomys sociabilis
TCCCTCCCCCATCAGTAATATTTCTTCTTACTATTTATATTTTGGATCTACTTTGGATTTGGGGTTTATTTGGGCCTATAGCATGACATAGGGATACAACTTTAATTCTCTGGATATTCAGTTTACCAAACTTTTTTTTTTTTTTGTCAAAATGACCTGTGTATGTTTTTTGAAACTTTACATTTTTAATTTCAGTTGCAAGACTAGTACAAAGAACTCCGTCATCTTGTTTCATATTTGCTTGATCCTTCTCTGTAGTACATGTATTATTTATGTAGTTTTTGTTCTAAACCATTTATTTAGTAGCTATTTCCTAGGAACGGGACATTCACTTTCATAACCATAGTACAATGATAACAATCAGGAAATTTAACATTGTTATGAACCTATTATCTAATTTATGGGCTTTATTTAAATTCTGGCTTTATTTAAATTATTTTAAAGGACACTATTCTCAATAGTGTCCTTTAAAATAATGTTCATAATTTTTCCTAGTTCAGATGCAATTTGGGATCACTCTTTTTGTTTAATTTTCTTATTCTTTTAAAATCTAGATTAATTCTTCAGGTTCTTTGCTTAAATCTATGCCTTTGACATTTTTGAAGAAAGCATGCCATCGTCAATACCATCGCCGTCATCACTTGTCACCACATCATCAGTATTGTCTTTTAGAAGGTGTCTCCGTTGCTTTTTCCTCGTTGCTGGGACAAAATATCTGATACCAAAAATTAAGGAAGATAAGGTTTGTTTAGCTCATAGTTAGTGGTGGTTTCAGTCCATTCTCAGCTGCCTCCAAGGCAGGGTGGCACATGGCAGAGGGCGGCAGTTCCTGGCAGCTGAAAACAGCAGAGAGCTAATGGAGGAGAAGCTGCTGTGGCAGCTGGCAAGCCTCTTTGCCTTCCTTGCATTGTATGCGGATTACCCACTGTAGGGCAGGTGTAGCAGCGCTCACGTCCATAATCCCAGCTTTGGATCATGAATTAATCACAAACTCTAGAAGCCCGCACCAGCGACCACATGAGGCTTTGCAGGGGACACTTAGACACGAACCATAACAGAAGGTAACTTGTATATGCCTAAAGTTTGATTTGTATAAAGTCAAGGTGTTTTATTTGTATCAGTCAAAGTATAGACAGAGAACAAAGGATCTTAGACCATTCAGGAGACTAAAGGGGCAGGAGAGTTGGGATGAGGACATACCCAGAGGACACCAACAACAGAAAGGGGAAATTGGACATTAGTCCAGTGGGAGCTGGAGCTGGCATGAGAAAAGTGGTTGCTGTGAGAAGCACTGCCCAGGGTGGGGAGGACGGCAGGCCCTAAAACTCCTTTTCTCCACCTTTTCTTTTCCGCATTATCTCCTGCTGGCTGAATTCAGCCAGGACCCAGAGGCAAGCAGATAGCAAGGTCAGATTCCTAGGGCTCAGGCAAGGACAGAAAAAGGTAGAGAAGATGGCAGAGGCAGCAGGAGTGAGAGCAAAGCCTAGATTCCTGGACAGCACCAATGTGCATGCTCTGAGAAACTGTGCCCACCCTTTCCCCAGTCCAGATCCTAGAGGTGAAGGCTTTTACCTATTGTTGATCTCCCTATTACTTCCATATTTCTAAAGATGCTGCCATTTTCCCGTTTCCTTCCCTTTCTGGTGTGCTTCTCACCACTGCCATCATAGTTAATGTTTTGGCTGTGATTCAATCAGTAGTCACTATGTTATAGTTTTGTAGCTCATTGCAAGGCCAAGGGGTTTATGAAGTTGAGACTCTTTTAATTCTTCACATTTTTCTGGAGTAATAAGCATTTTGATTTTTCATTTAGCTCATTTTTTTCATGAAATTCTTGCTAAGCTTATTGAAACACTAACATCCATCTATTATATTTGCCAATAATATCCCCAAACATAAGTATTTCTTATATTCCTCCTGAGCCTAGATTGGCAGGATGCCTGCTACCTGCTTTGATCTAGAAAATAGATCAAATATTTTTTTAGATCACAATTTGATCTTTTCCTTTTGCTGTGGTGGTAGGCAGATTTCTAGAGATCTTCCTTAATGATCTCATCTATAGATGATTCAGTCAAACACTAATAGAAGTACTACTGTGGAAGACTTTGCAGATGTTATTAAGATTACTAATCTGTTGGCATTAAAATAGGTTTCCTATTCTAGAGGGTCCAATGGAATCACATGAAGGCAGAAAAGTCAGTCAGGTGTGGCAGGGGAGGGAAAGGGGAGACATTGGAAGAATGGGAACTACTGACCTGCTGTCGCTGGCTCTGAAGATGGAGGACGGGAGCCCGGCACTGAGGACTGAGATGGCCTCTAGAAGATGTGGCCTCTAGAAGCTGTGATGGACTCCAAAGATACACGGACCTCCATCCTACAACTACATGGAGCTGAAATTTGCCAACAACATGAAGCACATCTGGAAAAGAAGTGTCCTGCCACCATCTTGACTTTAGTCTTGTGAGACTCTGGGCAGAATTTCCCTGAGCTGCATCTCCTTTCAGCCCTATAAAAACTGAGATAATAAATTTGAATTGTTTTAAACTTGCATTGTGAGAGTCTGTGGTAGCTTGTTCCCTCAGCAAGAGAAAACATAGCCCTGCTGTTGTCATGGGCTTTGTTTGTCCTGCTTTAGGGTTCCTATTTTCTGGATCCTTCATCTTTCTCCTGGAACATCCTCTAGTACAGCAGTTCTCAAACATTTTAATCTCAGAATCCTTTAATATGGTACTCTTAATAATTATTGAAGACTGCAAAGAACGTTTGTTGTTGATGTGGTTTTATCTATTTGTACTGACCAGGTTAGGAATTCGAATTGAGAGATCATTAAATTATTCATTAATCCACATCAAAATAATAATAAAACATAAAATACTAACATAAGTAGTATTTTTATGAAAGATAACTATTTTTAAAGCAAATAAGCACTGGAGAGAGAGGCTTTACAAATTTGTTTTTGTAAATTTTTTTTTGAGGAATCAGGATTTGAACTCAGGCCCTTGTGCTTGCCAGGGAAGCGCTTATTTCACTGAGCCATCTCCCTGGCCCCCATGCAAATCTTTCAAATGTCTAGCTTATTAGAAGTCAGCTAGATGCTCACACCTGTTGCACTGTATCATTTTAGTTGGAGTGTATGGAGGGCATATGGTTTTCACACAGACCTCATAGATTCCTAAAAGGACTGCTGGGGTTCCCAGAAATCCCTTGGTCATGGGTTGAAAACTGCTCCTTTAGTATCGACTGCTTAGAATGTGGCTCAGCATCAGAATCACACAGGATCTTTAGAAAAGTAACCAGAATTTACAATTTCCTAAGATCCCCAACTGTTCCTCTATTCATGTATGTTTAGGAGGCCTTTCTCCAGTAGCTTTTAGGGAAGGTTGTTGGGACAGAACATTCTGGAGGTTTTACATGTCATAAATATTTCCTTATTGTAGTCCAATGTTGACTTCATAGTTTGGTTGGTTGGAAGATAGATGTTAAGTTGAAACCCTTTTGGCTTTTACCTTCAGTTTCTCTATGAGCACACCATGGTAGAGGAGTAGAAGACATTATTTACCTGGTAGGGCCAGGCAAGGAAGTTGGGGTTTCTAATCGGCTCTACACAGGCTCTCAACCAAGATCCCTAATTTCAGCTTTTGTCTTCTCCCAGTTGTTACTCTGTGTCCCGTGCCTTCCCCATGTCCATGGGGGCAAACCATTCCTCCCTGTTGTAGAATCTCTCTTCGACCAGTAAGTGTGCTCATGTGCACTTCATCTGCTCCTGCCATTCTCTTTAGATTTTTGGTTTACAATTTCATTACTTCACTGTCCTTTTAGTGGCATTTCAGTGATAATGTCTGCCCAGAAGTTTCCCACATAATTTTAATTATCTGCCTCCTGGTGGAGTTAAAAGTGTTTTCTATTCTCCTTCACATGGCATTTATAATCGCTTGCTTAATCTCCATATCCATTGCATTTTTATTGAAATATACTAAATTTATAGTTTAATTTTGGGAGAATCGACAGTTTAAAACTATTGAATCTTTGAATAATCACGGGTGCTTTTCCATTTACTCAATTATTTTTTCATGGTCTTCAGTACAAGTTTATTTCTTGGAGATTTTGCCAATGTCCTGAATTTTATTTCTTTGGTTGCTATTGTACACAAGATCATTCCTTCTAATATACTTTTTTTTGGTCTTTTTGAAACAGGGTCCCTTATAATACAATTCAGGCTTGTCTTGTGCTCGCTTTGTAGCCCAGACTGGTCTCAAACTCACAACAGTCCTCCTGCCTCAGTCTCCCGAGTGCTGGAATTATAGGTATGTGCCACCATACCCAGCTTCCTTCTAATATACTTTATTTGAGGTTTCATTTGCCACTGTATCAGTAAGGTCTTTTGATTTTTCTGTGTATAAGTCTCCCTCATATCTTAAGATGTATGGACTAGATTCTGATTTCATTTATAGGTAACTCATAACATTTTAAAAACAATATAAAAATTACAGAATGAAAATCAAAATTTCCTCTCCTTCAGGTCCCCAGTTCACCCCTACAGTTTCTTCCTGTGGGTTTGTTTCTTGTATAATCCTTCCAAAACTTGTTTTGATATACCTCTGCTCAGAGATTGTACTTGAGGACTGTTGACATTAGCAGTCCTCCACTGTCCAATAAGAGTTGGGGGTGTAGAGGCCCAGAGACTTTTTATAGAGTGCTATTGATGTACTTGGACAAATGAGAGGGGTCTTGAGGGGATCTTCTGGAGAGCTAGACCATGCACATGGAAGTGAACAGGGAATCTCTTCCCACCATGCTGTTTTGGAGCTGTGTGCCTGGGGGCTGTGTGAAGAAAGGAGGCCGCCCTGGCTTGCTGCATATTTTTAAAATTTATTTATTTGTATTCTAACGAGTAAAAAAATAGAAGCAAAAGCAAAGAGAACAAATAACATAAACAGGGTAATATATAATGATACATTACATGTTACAGATTTTCACAACATGGATGGTTAATTATATATATGTATATATAAAATAAAACAATCCAATACAGATCAGCAGTCCACAATAGAAGCAGGTTATCCATAGAAGTTGTTGACTTAAGCCATTCACAGCTCATTATATTAATATAACTTTATTTTATATATCTCCATTTTTATACTTTTCTGCTGGATGGTTAAGACCGAGTTAAAGCAAGACCTATATGACAAAAAATATAACTTTTGTATCAGATGAGGTCAGTCAGTTACCCTCAGGGTTTATCCTGTAACCCTGTACTGCACTTTGTAGATCCCTTGTCAATGTCAGCCTTGTGGATGAGTCATGGCCATTGCTTGACCAATTTGCTCTCTGTGGAAGCCTGAAAGAAAGTTTTCTCTTCATTTGACTCTCCTCAGGCACACTATACATCATCAATCGCATTCCTCTGTGGCCCCATAATCTCCTTGATCAGAAAACTTGGGGCACAACTGAGTTACATGGTGTTACAGTACCTCTGCATATTTTAAGTGGACCAGAGATGGATTCTGCAGAGTTGGGGAGTGCATTGGGCTATCTTGGGTCACACAAAAGGGGTTTCCTGATGTGTCATGAAATTCCAACAGGTTGAATTCGTGGGCCTGAGGGGTGGCTGCACATGACCAGACAAGAGGCAACTCCTGTGCCAAGTGACCCAAGCATTGGTCTCAACTGGGAGAAACTTCAAAGGCAAAAAAGAAGGAAGCCCCAGACCTCAGCTCCTTGTTAAACATCTATGGACTCTGCCTCTGTCATTCAAGAGAAGCCTGCTAAGTCACCACTGCCCCAGGCACAGCCTGCCTTCTGCCTCTAGCTCCTCTCCTTGGCCCCAAGGCAAGTGGGGTAGATGAGAAAGTGGAACCAGCAAGAACTGTGGGGAGGGGAAGGAGGAGGAGAGAAGAAGCTGCTTGTTTCAACACCCCCCTCTCTCTTGCAGATGCCTGAGCCACCACGAGGCTTGGTAGACAGAGATGAGAGTTTTACGTTGGGTTGGACTGGAGTTTACAGTATGCTGGGTGTGTGGTTGCATTATTAAAAGGAGGATTTATTATAATTAATTGTGATTGGAAGACCTTTTAATTCCCTGAGGGTAGCTGGAAGACTTATGAGACCTGCTCACCATGCCCAGTGGGAACACGGAAAGAACAAATCCCCAGGGGTAAGAGTAAGTGGTGGAAGAGAAGGATGGTGCTTGTTTCCTGCACTCTATGCCAGCTGATTCTGGCTCCTTTTATTATCCCCTGAAGCTGTTCACACAAATATGACTTAAAAAGCAAAAACCCTGTAACTAGCAGAATACCATAGTCATTGTTCTGTACCTTGCCTTTGACCTAATAAGTCCTGAAGATATTTTCTTACCAGAACACATGCATTTGCCTATCTTTAACTCTATACTATATTGTTTCACTGGAGGCACACTGTATTTTATTTATTAAATTCTGTATTGATAAACAATTAGGATTTTTCTGAATCCTTGCTTTTTGATGCAAGACTGCAATCAGTATCCTTGTTCAGATTTTTGTTTGCTTATGGGAGTATATTTACAGAATGAATTTCTGGAGGGAGGATTGCTAAATTAATAAGAATGTAAATTTTAAATTTATAAGTCACCAAGGAAATTATAGCAATATATATCTTATCTTAGTTATTATACTCATTGCTGGGACAAAAAATACCATCACTCAAAGCTAAAGGGGGAAAAGCTTATTTAGCTCACAGTTTATGGAGGTTTCAGTCCATAATTAGCTGGCTCCCAGGCAGGATGGCTTGGGATGCCCAAAGGCATCCCAGAGGAGAACCAGTTCACCATGGCAGAAGACAGCAAAAACAAGCAAGGGAAAAAAGGAGACACTCTGTACCTTACACTGTTTGCAGGCCACTGGCCCTACAGTGGGTGCGGCATTCACGTGCCTAATCCCAACCCTGGAATACGAATAAGTTGCAAACCAGATTCAACTACCTCTGAATGAAAGCTTTTTCAGCAGCATAGTAAAGAGGTAGGAAAGATAAAAGAAGCCTTTATTTATATATATATATATATATTTATATATATATATTTATATATATAAATAAATAAATAAATAAATAAATAAATATATATATATTTATCTTACCAGGGAAGGGCTTATTCCACTGAGCCATCTCCCAGCCCCCAAAAGAAACCTTTATTAATTCTGCAGATTTCTGTAGATGTGGAGAGGATCGAGGACAGATGGGGAAGGTAGATCTGCTAGCTTGAGACAGAAACTGAGGCTTTTATGGACTTTTGTTAGGGGTGGAGTTTGATGGGGACCTTTAGAAATATCTGAGGAGCTGATTGGGGTCTTCCCTGAGGTGGCGGGAAAGGTGAAAGGAAACTGCACCTTGGGCTGGGTTGGAGAAGAAGTGGGGAGATGGTCTCTGGGAAGATAAGCTGTTGTGTTAAGGGCTTTAGCCGTATTAGATGACCACCATAATAATTCAGCAACTTATACTAGGGCCAGAACCTATCACTGAAAATCTGACCCATGTGACTGCATCAGCGCTGGGGGAACATCCAGACACAAGCCATAACATATCCCTAGCAACATTTTCCCCATAACTATGCAAACACCATCTTGCTAAATGTTTTAATCTTTGTGAATGTGTGAGGCTAAAAAGAAGACAATTGTATAATTTTTAATTCATAAATTATAAATAACATTGAGTATCTGTATGCCATTTTTCCCCCTATAAATTGCTTGTTTGTATATTTTAAAATTGTTAGCTCTTTTTTAGGGAGTGACATGGGCAGGACTAAGGACTAAACCCAGAGCCATCACACTAAGCAACATCTCTAGAAACACCCACATCTCTTTTAAGATTAAAAAAATTTTTTTTTGAGATAGGATCTTGCTATATAGTCCATGCTAGTCTTGAAATCATTATGTATCCCTGGCTGGCCTTGAACTCATGGCAATCTTCTTGCCTCAGCCCCTCACGTTCTGAGATTGCAGGAAGACACCAGCATGTTTGGCTCTCCTTTTTAAAATTTGAGAAGTTTCCTTTCTAATTTGCTAAATTGCCTAGGCTGGGCTCAAAGTTGTGATCCTCTTGTCAGCCTCCCGAAGTGCAGGGATTACAGGCTTGTGCCATCATAGTTTAGCTGTGTTTTTGAGTAAGAAGTAGGATGTGAGCCTGTGAAACAGAGCTTGAAAAAAGGAAGGAAATAGGAGGAAGAGAAAGAATCAGGGAGGAGTTCTAGCCAGTGCCAGGGTACTAAAATGTGCCAGGATAATCTGCCTTACTCAATTTTTAATCTGCTCCCTTCCCTTCATTTCTTTGAGTCTATGTCTTTATGTTTGGGTTTGAGGTGTTTGTTATGGTTTGTGTCTAGTTGTTCCCCCAAGCCTCATGTAGTCATGGGTTGGACTTCTATAGTTTGTGATTGAATCATTATCTGCAGGGATTATGGGTATGAATACTGCACACAGCCTGGGGCAGATAGCTTGAGTGCAGCATAAGGGAGACAGACTTTCTCTCTGTGCCCATTGTTGCTGTCACTCCTCCCTTTTACTCTGGCTGTTTTGCTGCCTTCCACCACCATGAACTTCTGCCCTCTGCCCTGTGCCACTCTGCCTTGGAGCCAGCTGAGCACGGACTGAAACCTCCACCAACTGTAAGCTAAATAAATCTTTCTTTCCTTCATTTTGGGTGTCAGGAATTTTGTCCAAGCAATGAGAGAAAAGTAACTAAGACAGAACTTGGTCCTGGAGGAGTGGGCTCAATCCTGCAACTAAACCTGACGATGTGGATTACAAACTTTTGAGAATGGCTTATGGGAAGAGATAGGAAAGATTCAGAGATGCCACCTACAAAAGAAGTGCTGGAACAGCTTCGGCTGTTCTGTTTGGGAGATTTTGGGCAGAGCTCAGAAGACCAGAAGACTGATAGAACGCTGACCTGTAAAGACCAGGCTGGGGAGAAGGACTGCAGTGGTTGTTGGATTCCAGATGATGTGTGTTTTGGCTTGGCAGAATGTTCATCTGCATTTTGCTTGTGTCCAAAGACTTTGCCTGAGACTGAGATTAAGCATGGTGGGCTGATTAATCTTTCAAAATAAATCTCAAAGCAGCCAAATATTGAGGCACTGGCATGGCTATTATTGGGAGCTTTCAGTCCTATTTATGTTGCAGATCAAGAGCAAAGAGAGGAGCAGGATGATTTAAAATATGACTTTGGTGAGAAAGGAAGTTATAATTTTTTTTTTTTTTTTTTTTTTTTTTTTTTTTTTTTTTGTCTTTTTGAGACAGGGTCTCACTATGCAGTTCAGGCTGGCCTTAAGCTCACTTGGTAGCTCAGGCTGGTCTCGAACTCACAACAATCCTCCTGCCTCAGCCTCCCGAGTGCTGGGATTACAGGCATGCGCCACCACGCCCGGCTGGAAGTTATAATTTAAAGCTGTGAAATGTAAAGATAGAGCTTAGAGGACCTCCACTGCCAAGAACCAATAAGAGAAGGATGGCCTGATGGCATCACTGAAGACAGCAGGTCTCCACCCTTTGCAGCCTCAGAATTGCAAGGGTGAGGGACTTTGCCTTGAGTGGAAAGCCACAGACTCTCACATTCTAGAATAGAGGTGGGGGCCACACTAGGTTCCAGAATGGTGCTGGCATAGAGAATTTATTCCTCAGAGTCAAGAGTCAGAGTATTCAGTGATCCAGGCACTGCTCCCCTACAGCCAAGAGGGAAGAAAACCTGGCTACTACTTCAGCTGGCAGCAGAGCTTGGCATCACCCATGTGGCACTGGTTTTAGGTGCTTGCAGAATGCAGGAGTTCTGAGGTTAAGAAGGCTTCCACCTTAATTTCAGAAGGCCTGGTAGGCCAGGCAGTGTGCCCCTGGGAGGGCAGTGTGTAAAGCTGTGAGTGAGAAGCCTATTCAGTGGAAACCCCAGAAGTTTGGAAAGCCAGGAACACGGATCATCTGAGGGAAACTGCAAGGAAGAGAGCAAAGCAGGCCTAAGACAGAAGCCATGGGAGCTACCACAAAGAGTGCCATAGGGGCAGAGTCACAGGGAGCTCACAATTTGCTACAGATTGTTTTGGATATTACACATGGAACTATAGGATTTAATGTTTACCCTGCTGGATTTTGGACTTGCTTTGGTCCCAATGCTTGGTATCCTGCTGTGTGTACCTTTTAGAATGGTAATATTTATTTTGTGCCATTGAATATTGGAAGTGTTTAACTTTTCATTTGCAGAGGAGCTCACAGCTAAAACTTTGCCTTAGATCTTGGAAAGGACTTGAGACTTGGACTTTTCAGCAATGCAGAAACTGTTAGGACTTTGGCAACTCTTAGAGATGATCTAAAATGTCTTTTTCACAAAGCAATGGGCATGAGCCTTTAGGGGTCCAAGAGTGGAATATTATTTGTGAATAGTCTCCCCAAAACCCCATGCAGTCTTAGGGCAGACTTTTAGTGTGTGTGATTAACTCATGATCCACTTGGATTATGGATGTGAGTACTGCACCCAGCCTGGGGTGGGTAATGAAAGCAGCATAAGGAAGACAGGCTTACTCTCTGGCCATTGGTACGTTTCTCCTCCATTTTGCTCTTCCTGTTTTCCACCACCATGAACTGCTGCCCTCTGCCATGTGCCAATCTGCCTTGGAGCCAGCCAAGTGTAGATTAAAACCTCCACTGACTGTGTGCTAAATAAACCTTTCCTTCCTTCATTTTGGGTGTCAGGTATTTGTTCCAGCAATGAGTAGCTGAGACAGAGCTGCAGGGTGTTGACCAGCACTTGGGCTCCTCCCCGCTTCCTCACAGTGAGTGTCACTAGCATTCTGGGTATGCACTGCCCAGAACAGTGTGGGTGAGGCATCCCATTCCAGCTGGGATGGGCATGGGCATCCCGGAAGTTATAGTCCATTCTCTACCCTTCTCCCTGCTGCTCTGTGCCCAGGGAAGCTGACCTGTGTGCCCTGATCAAGCGTCTCCTGCCCTCCAGTTCCTGGCTGCGTGCAGCTAATGGGGAGCCCCTCAGCATCGAGGAGGGGAGGAGGAGCGCGAAGCCAACTTATTTTTCTTCTCTTCCTGCATGATCACCACTGGCTACTTTACTCCTTGGCCAAAAGACTTGGCCCTTGGCAACTCCCTTGGAAGTGAGCCCCACTTCCTCATATTTGGGTTCCCTTTGCTACACTCTTTTGTAGGACATAGCAATTTCTTCCTAGCCTCCTGAGTAATTATTGTCTTGTGCCTACCTGTGCCAGTGCATCTTACACAGGAAAAGAAACAACCTGTACCACATCCATGGTGGGTTTTGACCTTTTCAGTTAACCCCAAATGATCTACTGAACATAGTAACACTGACCTGTACAGAAGGGACACTAAGGTCACTTATTTTGTTTTTGTGTTACCCGAGCTTGTATTACATGGGCCTTGCACATGCTAGGTAATTGTTCTGATATTAAGGTACACTACCAGCCCTTTTTTATTTAATTTAATTGATTTATTTTTATTTTTTGTGGTACCAGGGGTCAAACTCAGGACCTTGCACTTGCGTGGCAGGCGCTTATGCTGCTGAGCTACATCACTGGCCCTTTTATTTTATTTTGATACAGAGTTATACTACGTTGCCCAGGCTAGCCTAACTTGTGATCCTCCTGCCTCAGCCTCCCTGGTACTTGGGATTTCAGACAGGTGCCACCACCACACTCAGCTTGAGGGCTCTACCTTGGAAATAATGGCATGCAGGGCCAGTTAGAGATGATGGCATCTGGCTCCGAGGTTCCCATAGCCCTTAGTAACCAGCAGCACTGAGAAGGTTGTGCAGGAGGAGCTCTGAGCCAGCAGAGAGGCTCTGGGCTTGAGGGAGAAGGCGGCAGTCACTGCCCAATGCTGTGGTCTTTCCTGGAACTTGGGTAAAGCCTCCCTCAGTGGGGATCACAGGAGTGAGAATAGGGTTGGTGATCAGTGGGCTGTGAGATGGGATGGAGTAGGGGAAGGAAGAAGGTTTCAGCTCTAGGGAACCCGGCACGGCTGCTGCCATCTCCACTGTCCGAGTGGAGTGCTGTCCCAGAAGAGGTGAGGGTGGCAGCCAGGGGCTCAGCCTCCAGGGCCTGGCTCACAGCCCGCGGGTGGGGGAAGGTGGGCCTAGGAGGGAGTCTCCTTCTTTGTAGTTTCCCAAACTACAAAGGGGTTGTTGGTGCGTTCTTTTCTTTCTGGGGCGGCCTGGGTGTTCTTTTCTTTTGCATTTCCACCTCTAATCTCAGTCCACCTTTGGCCTCTGCCCGAAGCTGTCTCAACAGCCTGCATTTCTCATTGGGTTTCTCCAGGTGCCTGCTGTTCTCTTTTTAAAAATCAGGACCCAAGACTGACTTGCTATCTCTCCTTCAAGTCAGCCCCAAGCAGGTTTTAGCTGAAGGCTTGTTGAGAAGAGGCAGGAAATGCAGTGTAGAAAGGAAAGCTCAGACTGGATAACACAGAGCTCTCTCTGAGGGAGAACTTCAGTTTTCTCCCCTCCCCTCCAGCTTCTGTTTTCACCCTTTGGCTAGGCTACCTTTAAATCTAAGTTCAGTGGTGACAAAGCTGTATGAAATAGAACATAAACCTGGCATTTAGTATTAAAATGAGGTATATAAAATAAAGCCATAATAATATGCTGGGCTGAAAATGGCTCTAGTCAACAACTTCTTCAGATAACCCACTACTATTGTGGACTGCTGGACTGTGTTGGATTGTTTCGCTAAATTCAAGCACCTATACTAACTGAATGATAATAGAGTGCCCATCTCTGACAGGACTAAACCAAAAATAGGGGATACAAAGGAAGGACCATTCTGTGTTTGTATATTCAATACAGTTAGGATAAATATGCGGTACTTTCGTGTAATCCTATGAGAAAGAAGATTTTCACTAATAGTGTTTGGACAGGATATCCTGTCTGCTTCTTGTACTATGGATAACCACTAGGGATAACAATGTGAAAAGTAATAATTATTGAATCTGTACTATAATTCAGCTTTATTTTTTTTTTTTTTTTCTTTTTGAGACAGGGTCTCGCTATGTAGTTCAGGCTGGCTTTAAGCTCACTTTGTAGCTCAGGCTGGTCTCGAACTCACAACAATCCTCCTGCCTCAGCCTCCCGAGTGCTGGGATTACAGGCATGCGCCACCACGCCCGGTTATAATTCAGCTTTAAAAAAAGATAGGTATACAGCTACATTCTCTTAATTCATTGAATAGAGGTGTCGGCTCAAATAGTGTTTGCAAATAGAATAACATGTATGCACCTTGTACAACAAAAACCACTACGAAAACAATATGCAATGTATTGATTATTGAATCTGTTCTACTAATTTGATTTGAAAAACAAAAAACAATAACAGAAAACCCTGGCATTTAACCACTTACAAATGTACAGCTTAGTGGGGCTAAACACAGTCCCAGGACTGCAACCACTGCCACTGTCCATTTCCAGAGCTCTTCCGTCATTCCCAATAGAAGTTCTGTTCCTGTTTAGCAGTAAGCCCCACACTTCTCCCTCCCTGGGGTGTGGGCAGCACAGTCAACACTGTGGAGAGTCCAGTTCCTACTCTCCTGAGGACCAGAGTTCTCCGGACGCAGCCAGGTTCTCTTTTCACTTCCAGTGCTGTGGGAAATAGTTTGTTTCTTAAAAACAAAACACCTCCCCCAAACCCAAACTAAAACAAAACCGAGAGACCTTAGCACATGAACCAGGGTCTATAATTTCTGAATTACCATACATGACAAATCTGTGTCTGAGGCGGAAGAAATGGGACACAATTTAATCACTGTGCACTAATTACTGGATGTCATTGTTACAAATTAGAGCAATCTAATATTACACTAAATAGCTTCAGCTTGTACTTATGAATTGATCCTCTGTCTGCTTATTTTAAATTTTGTTCTCCTTTTCTATTAGTTTGTTTCACCTTTTGCTTTGCACCAGTAAACCAGGTAGTCAAGGTTGTTCCTGTGGCATAAAATAGGATCAATAAATCCTGAGAGAAGGATGGAGACTAATCCCAGAAGAAGAGTGAATTAACCTACACAGCATTATTCTGGTTGTACTAATTACACTCCCAGCAACAATGTATAAAGATTTATTTTTTTCTGTATATTCATCAGCATTTACCATTGTTATTATTATTATTGTTGTTGTTATTTCTGTTTGCCGAATTGGGAATTGAACTCACGCCCCTGCTCTTGCCAAAGAAGCAATTATTCCACTGAGCAATCTCCCCGGCCCCATTATTACTTTTTAAAAAATTTTCTTGATATTAGCTATTCTGACTGGGATGTCACAGAAGCTCACTATAGTTTTGATTGACATTTTCCTGAAGGCTAGTGATCTTGAAGATTTTTTTTCATATAATTATTGGCCATTTTTACTTTTTTTGCTAAGTGTCCTTTCTGCTTGTTTGGCAACTTATGAGGTGTTTAACTTTTTGAGTTCTTTATATATTGGTGCTAAACATTTTGAGATCTTATATATATTTAGGTATTAATCCTTTGTTAGATGAGTAACCCAGTCTCAGGTATTTGTTATTGGGCTAATACAATATGTAAAACAGAAACATCAACCAGAAAAATCTCTGAGGACAAATCTACTAGAAATACTACATGTTTTTCTGGCCTTGACTTTGGCCTCTATTCAATATAAATAACAGGGGGGAAAACTAATATAAAAAACAATCATGTTATCTAGATAAACATGAAGAAATAATACATGTGAAGTTATTTTGAAAAGTGAAAAGCATTATGCAAAATTTCATGGCTATCGAGTCCTGTTCTCTTGGATAGACCTATAATATGTGTTACTTATTTTATGTATCCATTCCTGCTTTTTCTTTTCTCCTTCATCTGTTTTTGAGGCCAGGTAAAATATAGCTGAGCAAAATACGCCTTAAATTGAATGAACTTCCTTCTTATGGCTTCATTGTCTTCTTTTTTCTGAGTCACTCAAAAATAGTTGGCTTTCTAGCTGGTTTGAAGAAGCTAATTTAAAATACCTTGATAGAATACAACGCAAGGATCTGAAAACTCACAAAGCTTTGTGCATACTGTTGGATGTTTTTAAAAATAATATTTGAGGGAAGGTTATGAATCTGATGGCAATGATAGATGCAGTAAACACATTCACCAAAGAACTTGGAGAGCTGAGAATGTTTTAAACATTTCTCAGTGTTCCATACCAAAAAAATTAGAAGGAGAATCTTATAAGGATTGTTATTCTGAGTATCACCAGACATTCACTTTAAAAAGAATAAAGAAAATTTCCTTTTTCATATTTTATAATAGGGAGTAAAAATTATATTTGGGGAGCAAATACTAAAGTTGAAAACATAGAGACAATGTTCCACAGCTTATTTATCTGCTGTATCTAGCGGAGCAGAATAACAATTACAGATGAAAGCCCCTTTAAGTTTATTTCCTGTAGTATTTTAAATGAGGAAATGTATTTCTGCGATTATTTACATAACAATATTAAAGTAATATTCAGCTTTGCATGACAAGGCCCCTAGTTGATGAAAATATTTTTTTACTTCAGTTGCTGTCATCTCATAAATTTCAGGCGTGTGACTTCCAAGTTCTTCTAGTTCCATGTCTCATGGACTTATTTGGGGTGGGCAAGGGGTCTGTATATTCATCAGCACTTTTTTTTTTCTTGATCGCAGTTATTCTTTCTGGGGTGTCATGGAAGCTCAGTATAGTTCTGATTTACATTTTCCTGAAGGCTAGGCTACCTTTGAGTGTTGGGATGGACCAGGCTCCATGGCAACACTTATGTCTTTTGTTCCTTCCTTTTGTTATTTTTTTGAAGACCCCAGTATCCTCCCTGCCTCTGCAGCGATGGTAGTTGGTCAGGGTGAAGGTCACCAAGGCTCTTGGGTGAGTGGGAGGGCAGGGTAGGCTCACCAGAGCTCCCGCTGTGTGGGGTTCAAGGTGGCTTGCACCTCACTGAGGGGAGAGGGGCTAAGACCACAGTTCAAGAAGGATCTGATGATGATGAGAGCAGGCTGAAGTTCCGCAAGCCTCTCTTGATGGTGGGTGGGTTCAGAGTAGGGTTCCCCAAGGCTCCCATAGCTTTCTCCCTGTGGCAGTCTTCTGGGCACCTGGTTTCAGGTCTCCACAGCAGTCTTCCAAGCCTCCCCAGAAGTCTCCAGGATGAGACAGGCAGCGAGCATTCAGTGGAACTCACCTGGGCAGGGGGCAGCAAGGCTAGCCTACCAGGTCTCCCTGGCAGTCTGATGAAAATATTCTTAAAAACAAATTGGATTTGAAAGGTTTGTTTAGCTATTGCCTATTGTGTATTATCATTTGCCGTAATTTTGATCTTAGATGTCCTCTATAGGCCCATGTGTTGAAGGATTAGTCCTTAGCTTGGTGCAATTAGAAGGTGTGAGAAGACTGAGAGGGCCTGCTTAGAGATCTTCTGGCCATTGAGGGTATACCCTTGAGGAAGGTCTGGGACTCCAGCCATCTTTCTCTCCTTTTGTTAGTGCTGGCCACTATGATGTGAACAGCCTCAAAAGTGTCAGGGTCAAAAGAAATAGGCCTAAGGACTGACCATGCATTGAATCCTCTAAATCTATGAGTCAAAATAAACCTTTTTATAAGCTGATTAACTCAGAAACATGTTATAGTCACAGAAAGCTTACCAATACAACATTCACGAGGACAGAAATGGGGATGAGAGGAATCAGGGTTCTCAGTTAGGGCCTTAGAGGCGTATCATGTCCATTGTTGGGTCTTTGATTTGTGTGCTAGAAATTTAAAGTAGTCTCTAAAAATCAAATCCATGGGAAACTTACACATGTAGATATTCCATGCAGGAAGTGAGCCAAAATAATGTTTCCTCCTTCAAGTTGTGGGTGTTGGATATTTTATCTCAGTGACAAGAATGTAAGATACATCATGGGTCCATCCATCCATCCATCCATCCATCTATCCATCCATCCATCCATCTATGCATCCATCCATCTGTCCATCCATCCATCTATTTAGAGAAGTGACCCCATTTTGACTAGCACTACATAACTGGTTCTGCTCTAAGCCTGGATTCTAGTTGAGTGCATACTCCTTTCTTGAGCATGAGGCTAGGATCCCTGTGAAGACATCCACTTTTACTCATGACAAGGGCCTATCAGCTTTTTTTTCCCTGGCAGCCAAGGTGTCAACAGGGCATAGGATCTTCTTAATTACTCATAAGAGTCCAACAGTTCCTGGATGGGCTTTGTGAAAAATTTACTGGTGTTTGTTTTTTTTTTTTCTTTCTGCTTTTAAACTGATAAGCTCAAGAAAGAATAAGTCTCAGAGGTGGGTTGGGCTCTGCAGTTTTTAATGGTGGAAGTGGCTGAAAGCAATGTATATATCCTGGTGTTTCTGATACCACTTAGGCATGCGTGGTCCAGGTCAGCGTCCACAGCACGGTGCTGGTAGCCATACTGTCAACAGGAGTCTGGTAATGTTTATTCTATATTGGACTTTGTTTTTACGTAAGTTAACCAAGCAGTTTGGGAATGAGAATGAGAGTTGCTCACTACTAAGTATTCGTGTATCTTTCATAGCCTACATGGAAAGCCCCAAACCAAGACCATTGAGAGAGTCATGCTGGATCTAGAAGCCCAGTTCAGGCCAGCCATGTGGGTCATAATTTTTACTATTTTAAAAATATTTATTTATTTATTTGGTAGAGGGTATCACTATGCAGCTGAGACTCCCAGTGATCCTCCTGTCTCAGCCTCCTTAGTGTTGAGATTATAAGTGTGTGCCACCATCCCCAGTTTCAGTGGCTGGTATGACCCAGGTTTGGCATAGTGTATAGTGCTGGGGGATTGACCCAGGTCTTTGTGCTTGCCAGGCAGGTGCTTAGACCACTGAGCTATCTCCTTTGCCCCAATTTTTACTTTCTTAAATTCACATTTTATTGTGTGCAAAAAATATATATAAAATTATGTACATACATAATATACATATTTGAGTGAGAAGGTCATATGATCAGGTATAGATATATGCTATGTATATGCTATCATCTTATCTAGAAGCCAGGGATATCTAATCTTAATTTTCAAATTTACGAATTCAGACTATTATTCATTAAATGCCTATAAGTACACAGCACTGTGCTAAAAATGAAGATAATGCATGGGGCATAGGAAGGTTAAAAACACATACGTATCTTTTCTTAATGGAGTTCAGATTCTGTGATAGCCATGTAATCTTTCAGACTTTCAAGTTTAAATTATAACAAATTATAATAAGAATTGAGCATCAAAAGAAAAGTATAAAACAAAGATTATCGATACTCTGATGAGAAAAGGGTAAATTCTATCTATGAGGATTAGAGATTATATTCTTCAGGAGGTAACTTTTGAGGTGCCCTTGAGGAATTAATACAATTTCACTTCAATAGTTACAAAAATATTAGTCTTGACTGCAACTCTCTTGACTACTCGTATTTGTTATTTCTCAGTTACCAAATAGGCTCACATATTTCGCTTTATTTAACTGGAACAATGGCTGCAAAGTTCAATTAGAGGATATTACTGCTACTTTCTCAGGTAAAGTTGAGGTCTAGAGAGCTTCTGTGACTGGCCTAGGTTGACCACGGGTTGGTGGAGGAAACAAGAAAGTGACACAGTTATAGATGTGAAATCAGTCTATCTCCAGGTACTACAATAACCCTTTCCAGGCTAAACCTGACTCAACCCAACCCAAGACCAAATCACCCTTCCAACTAAGCCTTACTGAATCAGCACAAAGGGTAAATTGTGTTTTCCTTTTTTTTTTGTCTAAGGACTTTCATTGAAATTGTGGTATGGCATATGGCTGGAATAAATTTGGTATAAAAACTGCATGTAGTTCTTTCTTATTGAGAAAACACAGAAACATCCAAAGTTACAGGGAGCAGGGGGTACAGCATGCAGGAGTCAGTTTCTCCCAGAGCTGAAATAGATCTTAGGTCACACGATACCTGTGTTGCTTGAAAACACAAAGGTGGATTTCTGCCAAGGGCTATGCACGGAAGCAGACCCAACCTCAGGAGCCTCCAACTAGCTCCTGAGAACATGGGGTTTCCAAAGAAATTCAGTTGAGAGATGGGAGAGACCCCAATGCCATGCCACTTCATTCTTTTGAATAGTTTGTGAGGAAAAAAAACAAGAAAGATGAGGATATTCTGTTACTATGACAACTTGAAGAGGCCCAGCTAATGGTACTGCAGAGCTGACAAAGCTTGGCATCCTGATTCTAGATGAGAAAAACAGGGCTGTTCAGGGCTGGGTAAAAATAAATATTCTCTCATGCCTTTACAGTTCTGCCACTCTGGTTGGTTTTTTTTTCTTTTTTTTTTTTTTAAACCAATCCATTAAATTAAATGTAGCAGCCTATGACTGAGAAGTGTCTCTCATGTGCTCTCTGACCCGGACGGCACACCTCTCCTCCATTCATCCTTTGCTGTGCAGCTTCAAAAACCCACTTCCTCAGGCAGAGATCCCGCATTGACCAGCTTACCACACACTGCAGCTTTTAAAGGCTCTGTTGCTCTTTCTGTTCTTCTTTGCAACTTTTCCCCAAATACACTATCCCCTTTGAATGGAAGACAGTGAGTTTTGCTTCCTTGGGTCTTTAGATTACAAATAGAAAAATTTCTCTTGCCCTGCTTTTTTTTTTTTAACCAGTTACTAAATGCCTACTGAGTGTGGCAGCACTGCTTTTTGAAGCGTGGCTAAGGACCAGGGGTATCAACATCCCTTGGGAACTTCTTAAAAATGCAAATTTTGGGGCCATCCCAGATTTGGTTAATCAGAAACTCTATGGGATGGGATATAAGGATCTTTTAAAGTAAGCTCTTGAAAATCTTATTTGTTGTACTAGACACATAGGATTGCTTTATACTGCTTTCTTATTTAATGTTCACAACTTTTTTTTTTTCTGTCTTTTTGAAACAGGGTCTTGCTATGCAGTACAGGCTGGCCCTGAGCTCACTTTGTAGCCCACGCTGGCTTCAGGCTCTCAATGTTCTTGTTTCAGCCATCTGAGTGCTGGGATTGCAGGAGTGTGCCACCATGGCCTGCTAGCTCTTCTTAATTTAGAAACTATTATTATGCTATGTATTGATGGGGAAACCAGGGCACAGAGCATGTGAATAAATCGCTCAAGTTTGTGGAGCATTGTACTCAGACTCAGGCAATGATCTTTCCTGCTTTCTCCATGCGACTATCTCTTCTGTCAAGAAGGGGAGTTTATTTTCCTTCTTTTACTTGGTTGGTCTGTGACTTGCTTTGAGAACAAGATGCAAGAAAATGAGATGGTGTGACTTCTAATGATGACTTTATTTATCTATTTTTTATTTATTTTTTAAAAAAATTATTTTTTTGGTACAGGATTTTATTATACAGATCAGACTCAAAGTGATCCTCCTATCTCAGCCTCCCCAGTGTTGGGATAACAGGTGTATGCTACCACACCCAGTTTTGGGGCTGTCACGGCCTGCAGTACCTGGGATTGAACTTACACTGTTGCACTTGCCAGGCAGATACTGACCACCGAGCCATCTTCCCAGGCCCCTGATGATGGCCTTAAAGGATCGCACACATTCTGTTTTCTCTTAGTGCCTTGAATGTCTACATGGAGAATTCTAGGCTCTCTTATTGGAAATAGATCACTATGTAGTAACATCCCTGGAGAATGAGCAATTGGTCCATGTGCAAACAGAGGCCATGTGGAAGAAAACCAAAGTGTGCTAGAGGACAGAAGGCACTGTGGTCAAGTTCTAAGATTAGGCAACTTTGGGCCTTTGTTGTGGTCCACTCAACAGCTGATTACAGCTCCATGAGTCTTGTTAACACCATATGGAGTAGAGACATGCTTGCTGTACCTGAGTACAATCCCCAGATCAGTTCGATGCAGTAATTTTTTTTAAAGCCACATAGTATTGTTGTGCAGGAATAGATAGATGAAATGTCTTCTATTTATCTGTCATGGATCCTAGAGTTCATCCAAGGCAGTGTAACCTTGGGGTGTGTATCTCAGCTATTGTACTTTGCTTACTTTTATGGATGAAAAAGATTTGCTTGGAAAGAAAGCTATAGATTAATATCCTTCTGCCTGTGGCCACAACCATCCTTGACAATTAGCAAATCAAGTCTGACAACATAAACAAGGGTGTAATAGAACATGACCAGGCAGAGTGGAATTCCAGGAAGGCAAATTTAGTTTAACATTGAAAAAGATCAATCCAACAAGCACATTGACAGGATAAGAAAGAAAAATCAAATACTAATTTGAGCAGATGCAGAAGAGCATCTGACAAAACTTGTAACTCAGTTGTTATAAAAACCCACAACAAATTAGAAACAGAGGGAAACTTCAACCTCTTGAAAGGCAGCTCCAATGAAATCTCTGAACTCTTTGCTCATAAATCTAGTGTACTGGTACTTAACACTGGTCTTGAATGCATTCTATATGCAAAACTACAATCCGAATTCTAAGCAACCATCACTCCATTTGATCCTCTTAATAACCATGTGAGTTCCTGGGATTGAACTTACATTGTTGCACTTGCCAGGCAGGGGCTGACATAGATATATACTCTGTTTATTCCACTTAGAAGATGAGAAGAGAAACCAAAATGTCTACTGTCTCACTTGAGACTGCACTGCAAGATTCTGGAGGAGCTGAGACAGTGTGACTACAGGGTACATGTGCTCAACCATTGCAGTAGGACCCATCTTCTCATGAGAAGTTTGATTTTATGGCTTACACCAAAGGACAAGAATCTAGGCAGAGGCTGAACTTTGCTGCACATTAGAAAGATCAGGGTTTTTAAAAGCCACAAATGTCTGCAGAGCCACATTACGGGTCGCACCAGTTGCACACAGTTGTATGTGCTGGACCTACGTTTAAGGTTCCCAGCCTCCATAGCATAACAGCTGGGTCTGTGGATCTGCATTTCTGAGAGGCTTTACCCTTCAGAAGAAGTCTTACAGCAAGTGTTCTCTGTGCTTCATTCTGAACTGGGAACTTTAATCTTCAGAGGCTTTAACTCTGATCAGATCTTTGACAAATATATTACTATCTTTTTAAGAAAATACATAAAAAAATTAAAAAAATATTTTTTAATTTATTGGATACAGGGTCTCATTATGCAGGGCATATGCATATTAATTGTCCTGTCTCAGCCTCCCCAGTGCTGGGGTTACAGGTATGCACCACCACACCTGGTTTCAGTGGCTGCCACAGCATGTCTGGTGTTCCAGGGCATGTGATACCAGGGTTCGAACCCGGGTCTTTACATTTGCCAGGCAGGCACTTAGACTGCTGAGCCATCTCCCAGCCCTATATTACTATCTCAAGTGTCTGGTGAAGTTCAATTTCTCATGCATGTTCCCATGAACACATTCTGTATTCATTACATATTCCATGTCCAATCTCTGTTTCTTTCTAAGAAAATGCTGGTTTTCTTCAGAATGACCAATATGTGGTCAATTCAATATGCTGTGAATGGATTGTATTTCTCAGTTTTTCTTGTGACTGCAAATGGCCATATCGTGTAGTTCTGGCCAGTGAAGTATAAATAGAAATTAGTATGGCTAGAACTCTTTTCTTTTCTTTTTCTTTCTTTCTTTTTGGTGGAACCGGGGATTAAACTCAGGCCCTTGCACTTGCCAGGCAGGCACTTATTCTACTGAACCATTTCCCCAGCCCCTTAGAACTCCTTTTATCCTTGTCATAGCTTTCTTTTTTTCCTTTTTCCTGGAATGGAGATCAGATTTGAGTGACTTGAGATTACCAAGCCTGGGGAAGAGAAGTACAAAGAGAAAAGGCACCTGGGACATTGATGCCATTGATATTAATGCAGCAGCCTTGGCATTCCAACGTCTGAACTTCTAACAGAAACAAATTCCTGAAAATTCACGTCTGTGTCACTGTTGCAGGTGGCTGAACATAACCTTCACTTGCTATGCTTTCAATACACGTTGAGTACATGTCTGTGGTAGATGCCGGGGGAGCAGTGGTGATTAGCCAGTCTTTCTCTAGGAAACACAGTCTTCTTCAAGAGGCAGAAATAGAAACTAATAGTCACAGAGTGTGATGACAGCTGCAGAGGAGGTAAAGACTGGTAGTTGGGGAAAATGAACACTAAATGGGATGAGATGACCATTGAGAAAAAGTTGCTTTCACTTGGCCTTAAAGAATGAATAGAGGGCCTGGAGAGAGAGTTCAGAGGCCTAAGTGCCTGCCTGGTAAGCACCAGGTCCTGAGTTTGATCACCAGAACTGTATGCCAGGTTTGTAGTGCTGGCCCAGAAACCAGGCATGGTGGTACACATCTGTAATGCCAGAGCTGAGAAGGCTGAGACAGGAGGATCACTATGAGTCTGAGCTGCATAGTGAGACCCTGTACCAAATCAATCAATCAATCAATTTAGGGCCTGTGAGATAGCTCAGCGGACTAAGTGCCTGCTTAGGCAAGTGCAGGAACTGGGGTTCCATCCTCAGCTCAACTTGCTGCACAGGCCCCACTTCCAAGTGCACAGAGCCAGCCAAGAGACCAGGTATGGTGGGGCATTCCTGCAATCTCAGTGCTGGGGAGGCTGAAAACAGGAGAATCACTATGAGTCTGAGCTGCGTAGTGAGACCCTGCACCAAATACATTAAAAAAAAATTATAAAGAACAAACAGAATTTGCTAGGTGGGTTTAGGATGTGGGTGATAGGGCATTCCAGACAGTTGGAACGGCTGTGTGAACACATGAAGTCTTACAACAATACAACTTGCTCAGTGTGCTCATGGCGGTTGAGCTGTAGACTGAGGGTAAGGGCAGTGTGCAATTAGACATAGACCAACTTGTACAGGGATACAGATGCCATATATAAAAAAGAAATATATTTCCTACCAGATGCCTGATGTTGAGAGTTAGCAAATTCTTTATCTCAGGGAGGCAACTTGACTCCATCTGTTTTTAAAATCTGCTGTGGGATCAGAGTGGCAGATGAACTGCACATAACACAGGCGAGATGGGGGATGACATTGGTTCAAGATCCAGCAGCAGGTACTGAGAATCTCTGCCAAGGAGGTGGCAGTGGGGCTGGGAGGGAGGGATGAGAGGAGGTGGAAGGCTTGTGCTATGTACATTCCACTGAAGACTTCTTGTGGCCCTTTACTGTTGTGTCTGCCTATTGCAATTATATTTCTTCACATTAGCAGTTTTAAAATTTTTATTTATAACAGTCTCTTTTTTATTTTTTGTTTTATTTTTATATTTTTTGCAGAACCTGAGATTGAACTCAGGCCCTTGTGCTTGCCAGACAAGTGCTTATTCTACTGAGCTATCTCCAGAACCCTATAATAGTCTCTTTTAGCTTATTTTATCTTCTTATGGGTGTGTGCTATAACAATAGTTTATCTCTCTGAATAGTGGTAGTTGGTGGCTTTTTCTTATTTTCTTCCTGGGCCCTACAGAAGACTCTTTCAACTCTCTCAATCTTCATGCTTTCTAACAAAGGAAGGCTCAAGACTGACTTGCATTAGGGAGCCAGAGGCAAGGCCCATGTCAGGTTCTTCTCTGGAGACAGATTATGTCCAGTATTGACAGCTCCTTTTAAAACATGCAGGAAAAATATTAGTTGTTCTCTGTTTCTCTAAGAAGACATCTCCCATCTTAAGTCATTCTTTCTATTATGAATAGCAGATGATGACCACTTGGAATGTTCAGCTTACAATAAAACTCAAAAATTACTCACTCCTCAGCTCTTATTTTAGAGATTACTTTGGAAACACTAGGCATTTCCTTATGTTTCTTTGGAGGGAAGAGGAAGAAGAGTTCATACAAAAAGTCCATACAAAAATGAATATAAATTCATTTTATATTACCTATTCTTAGGTTAAAATTGGGCTGAATGATCCACATTATTCCCTGCCCTAAATTCTCAGGTGAGGTGCTCCCTGTAGCTTTCTTCTGCAGATGTGTGAAGGTGGTCAGAGATAGGAAAAGTTTGAAGAGGGACTCACCAAATGTGACCTTGCTTTCTGTTAGTGCTACAACAAATTGCAATAAACCTAATGGTTTTAAATACTACCAAATTCAAAAAAATATTTAAAAAAATACCACCAATTTATTATCTTACAGATCTGGAGATCAGAAATCCAAAATGGGTTTTATGAGGCTAAAATCAAAGTATTTCTGTAGAACTATGTTCCTTTTGATGATTTTGGGGAGAAATTAACTGTGGACTTTTCCTGCTTCAAGACAGCATCTTGGACTATGAATAACTACTACATAGACAACAATATGTAATGTATTAACCATTGTAACAGTCCTACTCACCTGTTTTCAAACTGTCTTATTGCCTCTTCTTTCCCAATAAAATTATTAAAAAAAAGACACTGGCCAGAATTCCTTGGCTTGGAGGTCACTCTGATTTGTGATTTGATTACAACACCTCTGTCTAATTTTACTCTTTATAAAGCTCAGAAAATGCCTTCCTCTTATAAGGACCCTTGTAATTATATTGGACTTACCAGAATAAACTTGCATGATTTTCTTATGTCAAAATCCTTCACGTAGTCATACCTGCAAAACTTTGTTTCCCTCTGTGAGGAAACACTTCTTAAGTTCTAGAAGGCTAGAAAGTAGTTTTTTTTAGCGGGGGGGGGAGCTAAAGGAGACCCCATTATTTCCCCTAGCCAGAGGACCTGGTCTGAAACAGATGGCTTGGGAAAGCACTTTGCTTTCACACAATGAAAGAAGGATAGCATTGATGGAGGTTAACTTCCTGCCATGATTTGGATAATCTTTGAATGTGCCCCTGTAGGTTTCTGTGTTGAAAGGCTGGTCCTCATGGTGGCAGTACTGAGAACTGCAATGGAACCTCTAAGGTGGTCTTTAGAGGAATTAGGTTCATATCTTCCAAATGGATTAAGGTATTTATCGTAGGAGCCTGGTTAGTTTGTTTTCTTTCAATTTTTTTTTTTATTAGTACAAATCTGCAGTATACAATGAGTATATTCCTGTTGGGGAGTGGGTACATGTACATAGCACATCCTGATTCTTTTTTTATTCTTTTCCCTTACCTCTCTCCTACTTTCTTCTCCCTTGTCTCCATCACTTGGTTCCCTTCCCTTAGAGAGTTTTTATAAATGCCTGACCCTGGTGCTGTGCATCCTTTTGTTGACTTCCTGTCTGGAGATATGACTACTAGATGGCTCCCACCCACCCTCTTCCCATTTCCTAATATGTGACTAAGAGGACCCTCAGCAGAACTGGGAGATGCTATCCCCTTGAATCTCCAAAACAGGGAGCTAAATAAGTCTCTAAAATAAGGAGCCTGCCTCTGGTAATTTGTTATAGTCATGAAAAGCTGACTGACATACTTACTGTCTAATCTCAGTACACCTTTGTCTCATAAATTGTAGCTTTTCATTCATATTGTTATGGTTTATATCTAGATGTTCCCCAAAGTCTCATGTGCTCACCATGGGTGTGGTCTGGAAGGGTGTATATATCCATCCCTCTTCCCTTGATGGCTTGGTGTTTCCTTCTTGTCCTGCCTTCCTGCCATGCTGCCCTGGATTGGAGCCAGTTGAGTACAGACTGAAACCTCTATCACCTCTGAGCCAAAATAAACCTTCTTTCCTTAAATCACGGGTGTTGGATATTGTGTCTTAATAATAAAAAGTAAATAAGATAAGAGTGATCAGTGCAATTTGAGATCACTATTTAGTGGGTATTTCTTGCCTGTCTCTTCAGGTAAGTCCCAAGAGGGCAGAAGCCATGTTTATCTTGCTCATGACTGTATCTCTTGAGCCTCGCTGAGGCAACCAGAGGCCAACCTTCCAACAAGTATCCATACCTCTTCTTTAATGACTGAATCTCATTTTTGTTCTCAAAGTGTTGTGCCAGTGTCTGAGAGATGAGCCATAACTGTCCAAACCTGTGAGGTAGTACTTTTTCTTTTTTGCCTGTGGTTCATGTATAAATACCCACGTGATCTAGTCTTGGTCTTCTGGGGGCTTCTAGAATAATCCATCTCCTTAGTGAAAAGAGATATCCATGCAAGGCAGAACACTTTTGCTTCTGATCCTTTTGTTTCTCCTGAGGAAGTTTTGAACAAGGTTACACACAGTTTGGGGCTGTTAAGCCATTCCGAATCCATAAGGGCAGCAAAGGGGAACAGGGAAGATCCTGGATTCCTGCTGGCCTCGTTGAGTTGCCGCACCAGTCCTGGCACTGCCTGTATCCAGATTCTGGTTCTGTAGATAATTAAATGTCTTCATCACTCACACCACTATTCATCAGGGATTTTGTTACTTTCCACCAAACACTTTTGAACTGCTCTCACAGTGTCTAGGATTTGGCAGAGATGTCTACTGAATAAATCCATTGCTTGATGGATCTGCCCACACTACAACCTCAGAATTAGGAAAAAAAAAAGGCTCTACCTTACAAACAGCCATACTAAGCTTCTGCATCCCAGATAAAAAAAAACCCTGGGGCTGGGGAATAGCTGAGAAAAGTCTCTGTTGTTTTGACTTTCACCATGAGGAGGGTAATGATTGCATTATGGGTGACTTGAATGCTTCAAAGCAAATCATCCTATTTAAATGCTAACTGCTTCTTCCCAGCTGATTAGCTTTCTCTGCCCAATTCCCACTGGAGTGCATGCCAGCTGGGAACGGGGAACCATCTGCTGAGTTTCAGACAGGCTGAACCAACTGGTAGATGCTTTTACCTACGAAAGAGACTGTGGGCAACTTGTTTCTGGATATTCATCAACTCTGAATTTCTACAGTGAGAGAACTGAGAACTCTGAGGGCCCAGAGGCATCATGGAACCAGCAGAGGAAGCTGCAGGACTCCCAGGGAGCTTCATGGGAGACAGAACACCTGTCTGAGGTAGAAGTGTCCCCCAAAGGTGGTCATCAAGGCTCATACCTGGGGTGACAATGAAAGTATGACCCCTCCACTCACTGAGTGCAGTGTCTCTTCTCTGACACAAGCTGCTTTGGTCTCTGTCCCCAAACTCAGGCAGGCCCAATAACCCAAGGAATGGCTATTTCCATGAGTGTTACAGAACTCTAGACCAGAAGCTTACCAAACAGCATGGTTGGCTTCCTTTTGTCTTCAATTAGGTACTGAAGAATGAACTGTACCTTTAGTTTATAGGGGTGAAGGCCCTGGAATAGATCACACTCCCCAGCTTCACACCCTCATTCTACTCTGTTAGCTGCAGCTAGAGCTCTTTGGCTTCCTTATTTTCCCTTGGCTTGAATCTGAGTTGGAACTAAGCCCAGACTCCACACATGTGCATCTACCTCCTGCTGCCTACACACTGAAGCCAGAGGGAGCACACTGCCTGGACCCCAGAGGGGAGCTGCTGTGGTCACAGACATTCTTGGTGCTTCAGTGTGAATGTCCTTTCACACTGCTGCACCCCTCAATACCTGTGCCAGTGCTACCCTGTATGCCTCTCATTGATACTGAAAACTTCTCACCTTTACCTTTTGATAGGTTTTGGCCCAAGTACAAACTGCTAAATTATCATGGCCCTGATTCAACATGGCTGAATCCCCCAAACGAGAGCTTATCTTCAATGACCACTTCCTCCTTCTTCCCCACCCCAGTCCTGGATAACTTTCATGCACACACAAAGGAGCCCCAATCAATTCCTTGTGTGTCACTGAACCTGCCCCCCAAACTGCTCCCAGCAAAAGTCCATAAAATCTCAGCTCTCAGGCCAGAGGATCTCCCCATCCCTACTTCCCTCATATCTTCTCTGTGCCCTCCTCAATGGCAATAAAAGCCCCCTTTTCCCTTTCTTTTGCTTTTACTTTTCTGCCATGCCCCCTAAAAAACTATCATCTTTCCCCACCTATTTCTGCTTCTACTCTGTCTTGATATTTAGCTTTATATTATGAAGATTTCATGTGGATAACTCCTACTTTCTCTCCTTCTTAAGCTGGAATGCTTAGTGATGAAGTGTTCCTCTGCTGAGATTCTTTCTGTAATGTAATTTCCCAAATTTGTGCATTGTCTTCATGCTCCTATTATTAATAAAAGTTGCTATTTCAGCTGGATTTGCTTTGGACAAATCAGTTTTTAAAATGGTATTTTAAAGAAATGGGCCCTACAAAGGTAGGGACCAGTTCCTGGACTCTGAAGATCTTATAGAGATATCTCATGGTGAGGAGGTCATGTGAGTGTGATCCCTCAGATATCTCTCTTCGTTTGCATTAAGCCCAGAAAAAAATGAGCCTGTACTCTGAGTAACCGAAGCAGCCGCAGAACTAAAGTAATGTCCAAAGCCAGTACATTTTCATGATTAATAGGAAAGCCTATGCCAGGATATGATGGAAATTCATGATTGGCATGTAAAAGAAGGCTCTAGCAATCAAGAGAGGCAAGAGGTTGGCATATCTCTGGAGAGTAGAACTATAGACAACACTGCGTGAAAGCAGTGCTGTCTGCTCAGTCCCTTCCCCCTCAAGTGAAGTAGCTCTAGGGAATTGATCACTCTTGGCCTAAATTCTTTAGATAACTAAGCACTTAGAACTAGAGAGTAAGTGTTCTTCACAGACTGTCACTCCTCCCACTCAGGGACTAGGATGAAAGTGGAGACTCCTGGAAAAGCCGTGGGAGGCAACCTGGCAGAGTGGGTCAGAAGCTCTCAAAATATTTACACATTTTGGTAGAGATTCCACTTCTGAAAATAAGTCATAAAGAAATAATCCTGCACAGGGAAAAAAAAAAGTAACAAACACAAAAATAGTCATTGCAAAACTATTGTATAAGAGAGAAACATTAGAACTAAATTAACTTTCTCTGTTTTTCTTGGTAGTAGGGACTGAACTCAGACCTTATGCTTGCTAGGTAAGTGCTTATTCTACTGAGCTATCTTCCCAGCCCTCAAATTAACTTTCAGTGATAAAAAGGATGATTAATTAAATTCTGCCACATTCCCTTGATAAAATATTAGTCAGTCATGAAAATTTTAATTATGCAGATGATAGCAGCATGGGAAGATAATAATGTTACATTTTATGTACACTCTTGATTTCAGTGCCCTAAAAATATGCACTCCTGTAATCAAAGAATGTAAGAGGATATATAACATGGAAAATGATTAAGGTGGTGAAAGTATTGGTGATTTTTTATATCCACAAAATGTAATAGTACTATACACTCACTATAATATATAAAATTAAGACATGAAGTGCAAATCCTTGAAAAATGATTAAGAAATAGGGCAAGAACCAGTCTTCATTGAAGGGCTATTAGGTTTTAGCGAATGAGTTAGATATTATTTTACATATGTTATCTAGTGTAATTTTTATTTGTGTCTCAAGTGATATATGCCTTTTAATTTTCATATTTGTGGAAATTGGGGCTGAGAAGAGCTGGCTAAGGATAAACAGAAGGGAGGAGGAAGGCAGGTAGGCATTCAGCTTGCATCAGCGTTTGCCTACAAAGCAGGGCAACTAAGGAGTGTCTGAGAGCAGGGAGGCCATTCTGTTCTCCTCTGTGAGCTGGTGAGGGTGGCTTTGCCCCTCAGATGACTGTCTTGTGCTGCTGTCATGGCAGAGAACTGGGGGATGACCTTGGGCAGTGCCCAGTGGACTCTTGGATCAGTGCACATCCTGGAGCGTCCTAGACTTCCTTCTCCAGAATGTGGCCACGAAGTCCACTCAAGGATTCTTCAATTCATGTTTCTTGGGAATGATCCAGAAATGGTGCTGAGGCAGCAGGACTGGAATTTCAAGTACTACCAGGAAACTTGGCAACTTAATGAGGCAGATGAATGGATAAAGAAAATGTGAAATTTGTATACAATGGAGTACTACTCTATCATAAAAAGGATAAGCTTCAGACATTTTTAGGCAAATGGATGCATTTCAAGACCATAATCTTGAGTGAAATAAATCAGATACACAAGTTTAAATATATTATTGTTTCTGTTGTAAGAGAAACCAAAGAGGGGCTGGGGAGATAGCTCAGTAGAATAATTGCTTGCCTGGCAAACACAAGGACCTGAGTTCA
>PVKA01027005.1:0-31028 GCA_004027165.1 Ctenomys sociabilis
AAAAAAAAAAAAAAAAAAAAAAAAAAAAAAGAAAGAAAAAGAAATCATGTATATATGATAGTTAAGATAGTTATATTACTAATTTCTTTTAGTTCACTGCAAAGAAAGGCTTGTACAAATATTGTTCAGACAACAGAATGCCTATATCTTGTACTGGAAATAACTATTTTATTTTTTTTTTATTTTGGTGGGGGGGTTGGCACTGGGAACCAAACTCAGGGCCTTGGGCTTGCTAGGCAGGGGCTGTGCCACTGAGCTACATCTCCAGCCCCCTGCGTAACTAATTTATTTATTTGTTTTATTTATTTTAATTTTTTTGGCAGAACTGGGGATTGAACTCAGGCCCTTGTGCTTGTCAGGGAAGTGCTTATTCCACTGAGCCATCTCCTCGGCTCTCTGAGTAATTTAAAAGTAACAATACACAATGTATTAACCATTGTTACACTCCTATGAAAAACAAAACCTCTCTGAAGAATTCAGGCCTGGTGGCACATGCAGTGTGGAGTGGTAAGTGGGGGATAGGGAGTTGGGAGGGAGGAGGATTGTTGTGTATTACAGGCCAGAGTGAACTATACAGCAAGTCCATGTCTCAAAACACTAACCAACAAGGGGCTGGGGAGATAGCTTAGTGGTTTAAGCACCTACCTGGCAAGCACAAGGACCTGGGTTTGATCCCCAGTATCTCATGCTGCATGGCTCTGCCAGTCACCGAAACTGGGCATGATGGCACACCCCTGTAATCCCAGCACTGTGGAGACTAAGACAGGAGGTCACTGTGAGTCCAAGCTGCATAGTGAGACTCTGCACCATATAAATAAATAAATAAACAAATAAATAAAAGTTTAAAAAACAAGAAAACTAACCAACTAAACACAAAAACAAACCTCTCATGAGAAACACAAAAATAAATCCTCATGATGTTGGGTTAGGCTATTGTTTCTAAGTTGTGACATCTAAACGAGCAAAACAGAAAAACTGAATGTTATCAAAATTTATAAGTTTGATGTTATCAAAATTTATAAGAATACAAAAGGACAACGTACAGCTTGGCATGGTGCTGCATGTCTGTATTCCCAGCGCTGAGGAGGCTGAGACAGAAGAATTGCCATGAGTTAGAGGCCAACCTGGGCTACATAGTGGGTTCAAGGCCAGCCTGAACTACACAGTGAGACCCTGTCTTTTTAAAAAATGTATAGGCCTGGGAGAGAAATTCTGCAAATCATCTACGGTATGGGACTAGAATATGTAAAAAGCTATTACAATTTACATTTAAGACAAATAGCATTAAAAAGAAAGTTGGACATAGTGGTACATACCTATATTTCCAGCACTTGGAAAGCTGAGGCAGGAGGATCTCAAGTTCAAGGCCAGCCTTCCTCATGCAGGAGGGCAGGAGGGTCACAAGTTCAAGGCCAGCATTCTTCACACAGTGAGCTCAAGGACTCGCTGGGACCACATGGTGAGAACCTATCTCAAAATAGGAAAAAAATTTAAAATGTTGTCTAAAAAACCCTCAAAACCCTCTGCTGCTAATAACTAAAATATCCATTAACTGATAAATGGATATGCAAGATGCAGTATGTAATAGAATACAATTCCATTAATTATCAAGTAATATTCAAAAATAAGAGACTAGCAGCACTTGGGAGGCTGAAGCAAAAAGACTGTTGCAATTTGAGATCATCCTATGCTACAAAGTGAACTTAAGTCATCCTGAACTGCATAGCAAGACCCTGTCTCCAAAGGACCAAAAAAAAAAAAAAAAAAAAAGTAGATAAAAATTTTTACAAAAGGAACAAAATTCTGCTTTATGTGATAACACAGATAATCCTTATAAATATCATACTAAATTGAAGCCAGTGACAAAAGACATAATATATGTCTTATATTATCTCTTTTAGAGATAAGATACCCAACAACCAAAGTGAAAAGGGGAACAATTTAGCTCAGTTTGCAGGTTTCAGTCCATAATTGGTGGCTCCAAGGCAGAGTAGCATGGCAGACAGGCATGGAAGAAGAGAAGGCATTCATACCAGGCACAAGATAGCAAAGCAGGCAAGAAACAAGACAAGTCTCTTTCTGCCCCTTGTACTGTATCCAGGCTACTGAGATTAGGGTGCTGCCAAACCAATCAGTGGGTGATTTAGTAATCACCTACTCTTAATCCTAGTACCCTTAATCCTGCTTTGCAGTATAAATTAGTCACCCACTCTAGATTCAGCCACCCTACAAAAGCCCCACCTATGACTGCGCAAGGCTTTGGTAGGACATCTACACTTGATTCTGATTATGTGAAATACTCAAAATAGGTAAATTCGGAGATAGACTAGTGGTGTTGGGGAGAAATGGGGAATGACTGTCAGCAGGTAAAGGGTCTCCTGTTATGTCATTAAAATGTTCTAAAAATGATTGTGATGGTTGGGAAACTGTTTATGTACTCATTTAATTTTTCAAAAATTCATTATAGCAGGCTGAGTATATTGGTGCTCATCTGTAATCCCAAGCACTTGGGAGACTGAGGCAGAAAGAGATTGCTTGAGTTAGAGACCAGCTTGGGCTACGTAGTGAGTTCAAGATCAGGCTGGGCTACACAGTGAGATCCTGCCTCAAAAAACTAAAAACAAAAACTAAACCAACCAACCAAAAAAAAAAAAAAAAAAACCTAAAAAAAAAAGAATGGTAATAGCAACCACAGCAAGAATTGAAAACATTGTATTTGCTACATCTCATGATTAAGAAAAAAATTCAAATTCACACCTAACTGCAAATATGAGTTGAATCTTGAAAGAGTTTTGGATTTGCTTACAAACAATAAATTTGCTTGCAAAGTATTGTTGTACTTTAAGGGATAGTCTCTAAACAAAGCTAAAACTGTATCTTAAGTTTTAGAGACTGGCCTTTAAGAACTGGTGTTTTTTTTTTTTTGTTTGTTTTTTTTGTTTTTTTTTTAGAATTTGGAGAATTTAGCGGACACTCAGGTACTTTAGTGCGGTCTCTGGAACAAGACAGCTGGCAACTGGGTATCCTTCAATAGGCCCGTCAGTGGTGTGACTTTGAAGCTGATTGGCTTGCCTAGAACCCTAGCGCTGTCAATGATTGGTTAATTTTCAGAGACTTCCATTGATTTTCTTTCAGAAGCTGTGAATGACTGGCTGATTTTGAGAAACATAAACCCGGAGTGAAATTATCGCCGATTGGCTGATTTTAACAGCTTGTGTACTGACGCTAATGTTTTTTCCTAAATAATGGTGGTTACTCATTCACGACTTGGGACTTGAGTTAGCAAAACTTTTCTTCCTTGAATATGAAAAAGGAATCCTTTTAATTCTCACAACCCTTCTTTTTAGTTTCTCAGCTAAACCTGTGGGAGACACCATTAGGGATTATGGCACTGATTTTCATGTGTGGAAGGCGGATTTTCAGCCTGTCACTTAAGTAATTCAAGAGCCAATGACTATGGCACAAAAAAACAGCTCTACATAATTATTTTATTTAACACAGTAAAAAAGTGAATACAAGGTAGTTAAGATTCCTGACAAGGCCAGTACATGACATGGACGAAGCACCCCTGACAATGAAATACTTTCCTCTATATTATACAGAAAGAGACTGGGGCTCAGTCGGACTGTTTCTGGCCTAGGGTTCCAAAATCGGAAATGGGCAAGCCACGATCTAAACAGCGAAGGGCAGGATCCTAAGACTCTGTGGGCACCTAATGCCCTTGCCTTGCTCTGGGCTGTGAGCACCGCTAACCACAGGCGGCCGGGTGTTTGAAGCATGGGTGCGACACTGAGGCGCAGCTGCGAGAAGTCAGCCGCGAGGCACCCTCCGAGGAAGTCCCGGGAGGAAACAGGGAACTGGCCGCAGAGGAGGTGCAGCGGAATGCGGCGCTGGAGGCCAGGCCCGAGGGCGGGGCTTGGATGAGGCCCCGCCCCCGAGCGCGTGCGTGTGCGCGGCGGGGGGCCGCCGCACAAACCTACTCTTTGAGGAGGCGGCTGAAAACGAGGTCCAGCTGTGCCCGGGCAGCCCTCATCCTAGGGACCCCCTTCCCTAGCGGCCGTCCCAGCAGCCTCGCGGCTTAAGGAGGGCGCGGCCGCACGCAGACACACTCCCGGGCCGTCCTGACGCCCCCACCAGCGCTCCGTGCGTGCCCGCCCCGCCTCCGCCCGGCACGCCCCCGCCCCGCCCGGTCGCCGGGCCTGGAGCCGCCCCGCGGGCCTGCGCGACCCTCGCTGCGGCGCCGCTCCTTCGCCTTCATCGCCATGGACATGTTCCCCTCGCACCGGCTGGGGCTGCTCCGCTCTCGGGCCCCTGGCGGATTTGGCCGCGGGTCGCCTTCCATCAGGTACGTGGGGCCGAGGCCGCAAAGGGGCGGCGCGGCGGGAATGCGGGGTGTTGGGGTCCCGCGACGTCTCCCATTGAAGGGCGTGGCCCGACATGGCTTCCTTGCGGACGCGTCTTCTGGACGGTTACTGGAGGAGCGTTCCCCGGAGCGGCGCCATCTGCAGAGGTTCCTGGGGCTGGTTGCTCTGTAGACGATCCCACAACGGTCGCCGCGAACACTCTCTATTGTGATACAATCATAGAGCTTTCCTCCCAGAAAGATTCCCCTGTAGAGAATCCCCCAATGACTTCCCCATGACTCACTTGCTTACGCCGTGGCGTCCCCCTCTACGACTACCTTTATAAGATACTTTCCTCACACAATAGGTCTCTTATAAAGAACTTCAGATGGGTGCCCCACAGAAGCGGCATGCCATAAAACCCCGCCATTGTAGGGTCTAGAGCCTTTGCCTTTTACAGCGGCTTCACTAAAGATTACCCCTGAGAACATTCTTGGGAACAGCGTCTTCCCTACTGAGGATCTCCCAACTTCTCTCCCCGCTTCCCTCCCCCAACCTGGATTGAGACCTTGGGTTGGGGGTCCCGGAGTGGGGGTCATTTGGGGCACAGGAGAGAAAATTAGCTGGATGGGATAGGAAAAAGAGGTCGTTAACCCTCGAAATGCCAAGCCTCTGAGCATAGCTAGACACAGAGCCCCTGGTTAGCTCGGTAATGTGAAGGATCTGCTATTGGAGGAGGATCTGCTCCCTGTGTTTTGGAGATTGATCTTGATACAGTAGTGTGGTTATTGTTTGTGACGGCGCTGGTATGGGGTCTCTAGCGAAGTGTGGAGGTTGGAATAATTGAACGGTTGCAGCAGAGACCTTAGAGGGCTGGGAGAGGTGTGGGCAGTGAGCTTCGGTACTGCTAAACAGTCACAAAATCAGAAGAGGGATTTCTTATTTGCTTTTTTATTGTAGCCACTTAACAAAGCAAATATAGTATTGTTCCCTTGAAAAGAGGTTGTCATTTTATATGTCAAGTGACTTTCTATATACTGTTATGGTACTTTATTTTTTGGCGGAACCGAAGATCAAACTCAGGCCCTTATGCTTGCCAGGGAAGCGCTTATTCCACTGAGCCATCTCCGTGGACCCCTTGTCATGGTACTTAAGGTGTGCTACGTGTTAATGTGTTTTGGGTGGTTGACTTAAGTAGACCCGAATGCATAAGAAGTAAGAAGAAGGGGAGAAAGAACAGAAAACTGATTCTTAGACTTTTGACCCTATTTTACTTCCCATTATCTTTCCCATATAGCAGTGCCCCCCAACTAATACATGTTTGTTGAATGAATAAAAAAGGAAAGAGGAGTCCTACTTTTCTTCTAATTTGACGTCATGTGAACTCTTCTGCCCTTTAATGCTCTTTATGGACTTAGTTTTGAGTGTTTAGCTGTTGTGGCAACCATCACTAACTAGTCAGTTCCAATGTTTCTGCCAGACTTTTTCACCGTTTGAAAGTATTTGAACTTTGTTTAGAAGTTCCAGAGGAGGCTTTAGTACTCTGAGCAGCCATCAATTAAATCTAGGTTCTCTGTAGCTTTGGGGTTTATCCCAGATCATCTTGAGCTCAGCAATCTTTTTTTTTAAGAGCTCAGCAATCTTGATGTAAATTTTTAGAAACTTCTAGAATAAGCAAAGTCAATTTTACAGTAAATTGCTACCTTCTTTGTTTCTAGGAGCATGATAGTGTTTTTTGTTTGTTTTTTGTCTTGTTTTGTCTTTGTCATTTTGAGACAGGGTCTAGCTATGCAATTCAAACTGGCCTTTAGTTCACTTTATAGCCCAGGCTGGTCTTGAACTCTCACTGACTCTTCTGCCTCAGCCTCCCAAGTGCTAGATAACAGGCATGCTCCACCTTAAGGTAGTGTTTTTATTTTATTTTATCTTTTTAAAGTATGTTGGCAGGCTGTGAGTCATCCCTAATTCTGAATCAGTGGTTTGAATGAAACCTGTTAGATTTCAGGCAAGGAGTAACACCAACACCTGGTTAGCCTGTGCCTTTACTCTCCTTTCCCAACCTCTATTATAATTGAGCATGTTTTTCTTATCTATTGAAGCTTTCCCACTTTTCCATCACTTTTGACATTGAACATTCCAAGGTAACTTTGGGCTTAGTCTTTTCCTGTCACCTGTATTTGGCTTCTTTGCTATCTTTGACTCCCAAGTGATGAAATAAGCAGGCTGAACTGGTGAAGTTATATTCCTAAAGACCCATACATACATAGACTTTTCAGTTGCAAGAGTGTGGTTTTCTTCTACCAAGGGAGTTCATTTTCACAGGTAGGGAATGGAGATCAAGAGTTAAAATACTATTGCTCAGAATTAGAAGCTTCTTTTTAAGGATATGACACTCATTGGTGATGTCTGTTTTTGATTTTTGTCATCTGAGCACATAGTAGGATTGTACTTCTGTATTCTCAAGCACATAAGAAGATAGTCTTCTATCTTCTTTCAGTCTTCAGGCTGAAAGTAAAGGAGAGAGAGGTACTTCAAGTTTGAGAAAAAAGAAGATGAATTCATCTACAACAATGGGGAATAATGAGTTGAGGAAGGAAGTGCTTAGGACTGCTGGATACACAAGTGCCCATTTAGTGTTTGTAGTTATAAGGTGAGACAGTTAGCGTAGTTGTCTGCTTTCCATACAGTTGTGTTGAACAGTTGAATGTATGTGGTGTGGGAAAGAATGGCTGAAGGATAGAGGGTAACACTTGTGGAGAAGAGGCATCAATTGCAAAGTGAGATTAGTGTGAATTAAGGTAAGAGTGGTAAAAATGAAAGACAGTGATCTAGAAGCCAACATCTTTTGTTATTAAGGAGGCCTGAATGATTTAGGAATCTGCAGATGTTTGCAACAAGAGGGGATAGCAGGTAGGTACCGCTTGACCCAAAGAACCAAAGGACATGAATTTCTTGATTAAAGGAATTCACCAACAATCTAACACAATCTACATGCCAGGGCTGGGAGTGCAGCTCAGTGGTAGAGCACTTGCGTAGCGTACTGGAGTCCTAGTATAGGGTGAGGGAGGTGGTGGCAAATATTAGATTCTATCAGGATTAGAAGTTAGAAGATAAAGAAGCAAATAATACTTCCTGAAGGAAAATGGGTTCCCATGCAGGGTTCTGAATCCAGCCAGATTTTCAGATAGGTGCAAGGAAGGGATAAATACACTGTATACATGCAAGATCTAAAAATTTGACATCCATGTGCTTTTTAGGAAAAATAAAGGGGCCAGGAGATAGCTCAGTAGAATAAGCACCTGCCTGGCAAGTGCAGGGTCCTGAATTCAATCCCTGGTACTGAAAAAAAAAAAAAAAAAAAAAAAAGAAAGAAAGAAAAAGAAAACGATACTGGAGGATGTGCTTTGACAATCTGATGAAAGTGTTCCTGTGCTAGGGCTCCTCTATATCATGTATAGGTAGAATTTCTACCTTCTTAAGGGACTCATAAAGAAGAATTTCTTTGTTACTCTTGGAAATTACCAATGAAGTGGGGCCATTTTTAATTTCCATTTTCTACTTTGTTTCCCCTATTATTTAGATTAGTGTCAGACACATAATCAGTACTGAGTATGATTTGGTATTATTAGTTCTTTTTTTTTTTTTTTTTTGCAGAACTGGGGATTAAACTCATGCCCTTGCGCTTGCCAGGGAAGCACTTATTCCACTGAGCCAACTCCCAGGCCCTGGTATTATTAATTCTAATAAAACACTGCTTTAACTGATGTGTTAAATGAATAAAAAATAGTTGCAGGTCAATCGGTGGGTTATGTTAAATTTTATGGGTGTTGGGAGAATGAAGTGGTTCATGATACTGATGCTCCCACTAAGAACAGTAGGTAACATTTAGTAAGACCTTGTCTCAAATACATAGACAGATAAAGAACATATACATACAATGCACATGCGTGTAAATATACATGTAAATACAAATATGCATGTGTATGTTAGTACATATGTATGGAAACAACTTGCATATGAAATGCACATACATGTTAAAACATGTGCACATCAAAACACACACCCCGAGCCAGCTGAAAGTGAAAGGTAGAGAGGTATTTCAAATTTGAGAAAAAAGAAGATGAATTTATCCCCAATGGGGAATAATGAGTTAAGGAAGGAAAATGCTTAGGACTGCTGGATACACAAGTGCCCATTTAGTGTTTGTAGTTATAAGTGTAAGGTGAGATCCTGTAATCCCACTAGTCGGGTGGCTGAGGCAGGAGGATCATTGCAGGTTTGAAACCAGCCTGGGCTACAAAATGAGCTTAATGCCAGCCTGAAATGCATAGTGAGACCTTGTCTCAAAAAGACAAAACAAAACAAAATGCATACACATCAGTATGCACAAGTATCTTGAAATGTATGTGTCAATAAGAACATGTGTTGATAAGAGTATGTGTCAAAGCACACATTTTGATGTACGCATGTGTCACTTAAAATACACATGTCAAAACCCATCCAAATCAAAATATATGTGCATGTCAGTACTCCCACACATAAGACCTTCAAACACATAAATATGCATGCGTGCATACAAACAAACATAGCTGGGGTTGTAACTCAGTCTGCCAGAACATACTTGTACACACATGCACACACACCCACACAGAGAAAAAAGAAAACCCATAATGCAAAACAAGATCATGCTCTTGATTATCTGAAAAATTCTAAGTGTAGCCTGTAATATACTTGCTTAGATGCTGGCCAGGTAGGTTTGCTGTAGTTCCTATAGAAAACACCCCCCCACACACACACATTTAGTTAACATTTTATAGCTTTGTTTCTGGCCCAGGATTAAAGGCTTAGCTATCTGCGTTTTACTGTATCTGTGGATTCTTATTTTGTGAGTGTCCTGGAGAGAGTATTGCACAGTATATTGAGAGTATTGCCCAGCTTTGGGGCTGCTCTCTAATGTTATAATACTTAAGAGAAGGGGAGTGAATGATAAGAGATGTCTTGCCTTGTAGGTTATGCAACTTAAGTTATTGTTTTTGCCCTGAAATTTTAAAAAACAAAGGAAAATCAGGCTTTGCAGATTAAGAGCTTAACACTAGTATCTGTGATTTTGAGCCCTAGTTTGAGGTTCATTTATTTGGCATGCTTTTTAACTTTTTTTTTTTTTTTAATATATCAGACTTGTAGTGATCATCCTGTTTTCAGCCTCCCAAGTAACTTTGTTTTGAAATAATTTTAGGTTTGTTTATGAGTTAACAAATGTGGTGCAGAATATTTTTATATACCTGTTGTGTGGCTTCTTCTAGCGTTAACATCTTACATATAATCTTGAGTGCTGGTACAATGAAGTGTGCTGGTGTAATAGCTTACTTAGTCAACTTTTAAGTACTTGAGATTTAATGCTAGACTTTATTTGAATTTTCCCACATGCCTTTTTTCTATTGCAGGACCCAGTCCAGAATTCCACATTTCATTTAGATCTGGCATGCTTTAAATAGCAAAGAAGTGAAGGAAAGGAATTGTGAATGGTTTCTGAATGAAGACCTGTGAAACTGACTTTACAAAAGAGCAGATTGTATAAGGAAATGCTCATAGAAAGCTGTAGAAAATGGAAAAAAAAAAAGATGTTTACAATGGAATGCAATACATTTCTAGAAAACATTTTCCATTTGTGATAGCTTTTTCTGAAATTCTTCAATATTATTTATTTAGTAAGCAAATACTGGAAGTCAAACTCAGGACTTCATGCTTGCCATGCAGGTGCTGCACCAGTGTTATAACACTGGCTTAATATTTGTTTATTTTTTATTTATTTAACAGTATTGGCAACCAATAAAATCTCAAATATTGAAGAAAAAAAAAAAAACTGGGATTGAAACCAGCCCTTTTAAACGTTTTAAATTTTGAGACAAGGTCTTGCTATATTGCCATGTCAGGTGGGCAGGTATTTGCTATCCTCCTGCCTCTGCCTCCCAGAGTGCTGGGATTTGATGATGTAGCACCATCCCTCGATGAAGTTCTTGAATTTGGTTTGTAGAATGTATTATACATCAATTAATGAAATATGTATCAACATGAATTGGAGCTAGACATGATTTTTTTTTTTTTTGATGGATCCAGGGCTTGAACTCAGACCCTTGCACTTGCCAGGGAAGTGCTTATTCCACTGAGCCATCTTCCCTAGACATGAATTTTAATCAGTTGCCTATCAGGAATTTACAGTTCACAGCTGGTAACAGAAGCCTGGCAAAAGTAACTGTCAGCTTTATTCTACAAAAATATATCTAGGCATCAAGCAACTAGGCTTCTTTTATTTTGCTATTTTTAGCAGTTGGATTTCATCTTTACCATAGTTCCATGGTCCAGGAATGGCTATAGAAACCCCAGCTGTCATGTCTGTCAGGTAAGAAGGAGAAAGGAAGAGTGTTCTTCTTAGTTAAGTCAGGTTTTTGTTGTTATTGTTGTTGATTTTCTTTGTTTGTTTGTTTTGAGGCCAGGTTTCATTATGTAGTTCAGGCTGGCCCTGAACTGGGTGACCCTCCTGTCTTCTTGGTCTCCCAAATGCTCAGGTTACAGGAATGCACCACCACATCTGGCAGTCAGTTTCCTTTAGAGCTGTCTTAGAAGACTCTTCCTAATGACTTTTCATATGTTGTCTCATTGATCAGCTCTAGAAGCAAAATAATTCAGTTTTCTTTTCTTTTTTTTTTTTTTTTTCTTTGGCGGAACTGGAGATTGAACTTAGGCCCTTGCACCAGGGAAGCGCTTATTCCACTGAGCCATCTCCCTGGCCCCTCAGCCTTCATTTGGTAAGAAAGAAGAAAAGAATGGAAATGGATTAGGCAACTGTTTTTACTACAGGGTCTTATGTGGAATAAGAATTACCTTGCCTTAATTACTAAGGCACTGGTGAGCTTCATGAAAGTATTAGAAGAAAGTGAGAGCCATCAAATAATTAAATGATGTTGGCATATTTTCAGTAATATTATATATGTGTGTGTATGTCCCTCCAGCTTGAGTCACTTTATGGTTGGTGGTTGACTATGAATTGGTCATGATAACAGCAACATTGACTTTGCTTGTTCATTGCAAAGTTATTGGCTGAGCAAAAACATCAGTTGGAAATGGCAATTATTGCCTTGTCGCATGTCCCACCTCTGCCTTTCCTCCAAGTCTCTAGTTATGAAAGGAAAAAAAGTAATTGCCACTTGCCATGTTAATGTAGGGCCAGCTCTCTTAAACCTGAAGTGATCCTACAGTGAGGTTATTTTAGTCAGTACCTGAAGTCCAGATTAGTTCTACTGCAGGTCCTGTTATTCTTGTTGAAAATTGGAAGACTTGTTCAGTGAATATTTATATATTCATATTTGTATGTAGATTCTATATGTAATATTTTTGAGAAATAGAGATATCTATATCTATATATAGATAAATAGATATCTTCATTCTTCCATCTACCCATTTTTAAACTTTTTAAATTATTTTTTCAAAAAGCATCAAAAAGTGAATTTATTTAGCCATACTCAGCTGATAATACAACAAATGGGTGAATAATTCATGCTGAATGAACTGAAAACAAAAAGTTGGTTGGAGGGAGGCAGAGGAACTTTGTCTTGTAAGAATCAGAACTGAGGGGCTCCATAATTATCTGCCACCATTCAATGTTGTATCTGTGATTAGAAATGCACGTGATAGGAAATCCAGGGATCTTCTGGATTTTCTGTTTAAGGTCCCGGCCAACTTGTCCACAAGATAACACTTGTGCTGAGTTACTCTCTGCACTAAGCAGTCGTCTGTGTAGGTCCCTTTATGTGCGCAAGGTAATCGTTCAAACCGTGGATCCTTAGGGCCACTTGATACTTCTGTCACAATTTCTCAATTTCTGCCATTACACACAGATTGGCATACAGACAGTCCATCATTGATTGTACCAAGTCCAGTTTGGCTTTGATGGAAAAGTTGATAAAATTGTTATCAACCAGGATATGATATGGTGGGCCCAGCTGTGTATTATACTGGAAGAATAAGCAGGAGGAGTATTGGGGGACTTCTCTTTCCTTTAGAGCACTGGGATCTTTTCTTTCTTTTTACTCTATCCTTTTCTTTGAGTCTCTCATCTCTGAGACTAAGCATTCGCTTCATGGTCACATACTTTTTTGTTTTCTTTTGTTTCCCCATGCTCATGCTGCTGTCCTGTTTCTTCCGGAGTCAACCCTACCCATTTTTTTTAGATGCTTTTTGAAGTAAGTAGTATCAGTATGCTTCAACCCTAAACATTTCCTGGACTGATTTTGTATGAAGAAGAGTTTGCTGGGCATAGTGGTACACCCCTGTAATCCCAGCACTTGGGAGGCTGAGGGAGGAGGATTGGTGTGAGTTCAAGACCAGCCAAGCTATAAAGTAAGCTGAAGACCAGCCTGAGCTTTATAGCGAGACCTTGTCTCAAAAAGACCAGTTCCCAAAAAGAAAGTGTGCTTCGGGGCTGGGGAGACAGCTCCCTGGCAAGTGCAAGGGCCTGAGTTCAATTCCCGGTTCCACCAACAAAAATCAATCAAGCAATAAATAATAAAGTAAATTAAATAAAAAGAAAAAAGGAAGTGCTTTCCTTTGGGTGTGGTGGCACACATCTGTAATCCAAGCAGTCTTGCAGTGGTTGAGGTAGTTTAAGGTCAGCCTAGGCATCCTAGTGACCCTGTCTCAAAAGGGGGGAAGGGGAGGGGAGGGGAGGAGAGAGGAGAGAGAACAGGATGGGGGAGGGGAGAAGAAGGAAAAGGAGGGGAGGGGAGAGGAGAGAGAACAGGATGGGGGAGGGAGAGTAGAGAGGAGATGCTTTCTGTTGCAAACAAAACTCTTAACTCAGAATTGAAGTGAGAAAGGAAATGTGTTGGCTTACCTTGCTGGAAGAACAGTGGGAAGTTAGAAGAACTAAGAGGAACTGGGGCCTCAGCATTCAAACCAAGACTTTGTTACTGAGATGGTTGCCTGTCAGTGCTGCCTTTCATTTCTGCCTCTCACTACCTGGCTTTATTTTTTCCTGTGACCGTACCTTTGTCAAAAGATGGCTTTTGTAGTTCTAAACTATATTCTTTCTATACCATGACATTAGAGGCCTTATCTAGCTCTAAAACATATTGCTAGGAAGGACTTCAGATGACCTCATTTGCCCCTGGGAAAATCATGATGGCCAGGAACAGGCACAGGTTATGTTACCTGGAGGGTAGAAGTGGAAAGCATGCTGAATACAGTATGCAGCTCAGAAAGCTTCCTATTCTCTGAGTCAGGCATAATTCTAGTGCTTGACTGAAATGTAAAAAAGACCTTTGTAGAATAATAGCATATTAAACCTGTAAGTATAATATAGCAGTGATAGTACTTTACACACAAATTGGAGTTGCCCTAGAACTGCAAGAACTGTTTTTTGTTTTGGTTTTTTTTTTAAATGTATTTTAGTACAAGGTCTACAGGGAGGGTCTCACTACACAGATCAGACCAAGAGTGCTTCTCCTGTTTTCAGCTTCCCAAAGCACTGGAATTACAGGTGCGTGCCACCACTCCCAGTCTTAATCAGCATTTCAGCGCGCCCCGGGCTGGCATGAAACTCGGGATTGAACCCTGGCTGCTGTGTGCTGCCTGAGCAGGCACTTTAGTCTGCTGAGCTATCTGGCTGGCCCTAAGAACTGTTATTAAGAAATCTGTTAACAAAATTAAGAGTAGCAGATGTCCCCAAAAACATCTGCTTAAGAATTAATACTCATTCCTAATTTAATCCAGTGTAGTGGATTTCTAACTGGTGGTCAACTTATTCCACCTAGCTGAATTGAACTAGTGTGGTGCTGAATGTTGGAGGCCAACCTGAGAAGTGTTGCCAGCAACATAAAAGGCAGAACAGGAGAAGCTTTGGGGCATGCTGTTAGGGATGCAGTTTGGAGAAGCTGTTGGAAGCCATTGTTTCTCTTAGACTGTTCTGCTAGGTGACCTTGTCTTGCTGGCTTTCCTGATGAACTTGGTTGTTGTTGGCAGAGGAACTCGGGGCCTCATCTCTGAGAATGGCTACGATTCATTTTGGGGGAGCTCTGGTCCTCCTCTGGATCATCACTTCCTGGTTCTGGAAGGGAAAATGCCGCACTGCTCAACCTTGGAGAGAAGCTTGTCACATTGGCTTTCCTGATGGGAACTCAGCTTTCACTCCTCTTCCTCATTGCTGGAGGAGGAGCTTGAGACCTCGCTGTTGCTAAGGATGGCTGTCATATCTTTGGGGAAGCTCTGTTACTTACCTTGAGCATTACTTCCTAGCTGCAGTTCAGATCCTCTAGTCCACTAGCAGAGATATTTCATCCTGCTGGCATAGACTTTGTAGCGTCTACCGCTGACCTTTGGGCTTTTCCAACACAGATTCATGGGAAGTGGCCCTGCATGGGGCTTTATTGTGGGTTCTAGGCATCCATTTGGACTTGTGGGAGGTATTGTTATGAGCTCTAAGTTTTCAGCTGTGTGGAAGACCACCTGAGCAGCTCTCCTTGAAAGAAAAGTGACTGTCTCCATTTTGACTGAGCCTGACGTTATTTCCTTGTATTATGTACAGAGCTGGCTAGGACTTTATCCTTAAATTGGCCTTAAGCAGTGTGTATTGGTCTAGCTGAGGTGCTGGTAATAGTCTTTGAAGGTGGCATGTGTGTTTCCCTGGTAAACCTGCTGCTCTTTAATGGGAGCCAGGTCGAGACAGGATGGTAGAGCTAATGCTCCATGCTGCCAGCTGGGATTAAGCCTCAAGGTAGAGGTTATAACTTTCTGGAGCTTGAAAGACCACATCAAAGCTGAAGCACCAGACCCCCAAAAACATTAGATGCTATCTGTATGGCATAATATCATAATGTAGACTACTTTCTCTGCATATCCTCTCCGCATATAGCAGAGGTAAACGTAAGCCACCCACTTAGCTCCACTCACAATGGTCACCTATTTCCCACAATTTTCAGTCTTCCTCAAGCCACTCCCTGAATGAATAAACACAGGGTGAGACCCTGGGTGGCTCTTTTTGTTCTAGGAAGCCATCTTCATGGCTGAACTTAGAGCCCCTTGACTCCCCAATGATTGAAAATATAATTTAGTGTCTTTATTTTCGCTGTGGGTTGCCTTGAAAATGGTAGATTCGAATTAACTTGATGGGATTCCATTAATGTAACTTTGTGATTACAAATATTGGATTCTTGGATTGAGATGAGGACCTGGAAGTGACTCCTACACAGCTAGACTCATGCAGGATATTAGGATCCAGGCCCTTAGCTGGATTATTTAGTGTTTAGTGTGTGGACAGATTTCCTGCACTTCTTGTATATGATTCTTGGGTGATTCCTTATAAAATAATATTATAAATATGTCCTGTGTTACATTGTTCCCCTTGCAAAAACCCCAAAGCACAACAACCAGCCAATATAAGGTCTCAGATTGCAGGTTTAACTCTTACCTACTCAGTCAGCTTTTAACACAATAAAACAGTGATCTTATTAATATGTAATTAATAACATGTATCTTTTTAAAGCACTACAAGTAAAATGTTCACATCAGTTTAAGACCCTGATCCCCCCACATCCCTTTTGAGTCCTTTGCTCTTACTATAATTGAGATCTCACTTAGCAGTTCTTTCCTGATTTTTCCATTTAAAACTAATCCACCTTCCTCCTGGCACTCACAACTTCCTATTTATCACCATGAGACAGATTTATTTTACTTATTATTTTATCTCTCCACCGTTTTCCTTCCCCATTAAAATGTAAATTCTAAGATTTTTATCCTAAGGATTTTTGTTCATCCACTGCTAAATATCCAGTGCACTCCAGTGCCAAGTACATAGTAGGTATTGAGTAAAATCTTGAATTAATGATTTGGGGTAAAGCAGAAAAGTTTAAGAAAATAGAAAAATATATCAAGGCTAAAATTATAGTTCAGCATGTATAAACTTTGAAAAATGTAATGGATTCAAGATTACATTCAAAATGGGAAAAATGATAAAATACCTGTCAAACTAATAAGAATGTGTAAGACCTGTTTTTTTTTTTTTTGCAGAACTGGGGATTGAACTCAGACCCTTGTGCTTGCCAGGCAAGTGCTTATTTCACTGAGCCATCTCCTCGGCCCCAAGACCTGTTTTATAAATAAAAATACAAAACTTTTTAAAAAATATATTTATTATAGGGTCTCATCACACAGATCAGACTCACAGTGATCCTCCTGTTTTCAGCCTCCCAAGTGCTGGAATTTCAAGTGCATGCCACTATGCCCAGTCTCAATCCAAGTCTCAACATACCTGGGGGTGGGGCTGGCACTGCAGGCTTGGGGGCCCCTGTGTCTGCCTAAGCAGTCGCTTTAATCCAATGAGCCGGCCCAAAAAATATAAAATTTGATACGAGAGTATTAAGAAAGAGAGGAAGGAAAAGAGGCATATCTTCCATATTCAGGGTGATTTTTTTTTTTTTTTGGTGGAACTGGGGGTTGAACTCAGGGCCTTGTACTTGCCAGGGAAGCGCTTATTCCACTGAGACATCTCCCCAGCCTTCTTTTTAAAGTGAGACTCTCACTTTAAAGAGACCTGATAGGTAACCTTGTCTTGCTGGCTTTCCTGATGAACTTGGCTGTTCTTGTTGGTGGAGAAGCTTGGGAGTTGAGGGAGGCTGGCCTTGAACTTGTAGTGAGTCTCCTGCATTCAAGCCTCCAGGATGCTGGGATTATAAGCATATACCACCATGCCCAGATGCAGTGTAATTATAATACACATTCTCAGCAGAATTTTTTTTTTTTGAGCCAAGATTTGATCTCAGGACTTAATGTTTGCCAGGTAGGAGCCATACCACTGAGTACCCCTGGTCCCTCAGCATAAATTTTTACAGAATTTGACAAGCTCATTTTATACTTCAACCTAAAGAAAAAATATTCAGGAAAAACAATGAATCTGTTAAATAATGATGATAGAAGTTGCCATATCAATGCTAAAGATAATTTTTTATACTAGAAAGTTCAATAGTATACTTTAAAGCTCTGATTATTTTTTAATATAATATTTCTGGGAGAATATAGATTAGAGATTCAAAAATTGCATTAAACTGCCTTTCTAAAAATGGCTATCATCAAGAAGTCAAGGGTTCCCAGCAGCTCTGGTGGAGGAAGGATTGACCTGGCTCTGCGAGGCTCCCATGTGCATCCTCCCGCAGCTTCTGCATGCATCCCCTGCGCCGCCAAGATGCCCAAGAGGAAGGTCAGCTCTGTGGAAGGGTAACGAAGCAGGAGCCCACAAGGAGATCGCTGAGGCTGTGGGCTAAACCTGTTCCAGCTGATGTGGAAATGAAGCTATAAAAGGCCCCAGGAGAGGATAAATCTTCCGTGGGGTGGGGGGGAAGTGCAAGCAAAAGGGAAAAGGGGAGCCAAGGGAAAACAGGCTGAAGTGGTTAATCAGAAACCAAGGAAGATTTACCTGTGGAGAATGGAGAAACTAAAACTGAGGAGAGTGCAGCTTCTAATGAAGCAGAAGAGAAAGAAGCCAAGTCTGATGAATCACACACCCTGTCTTATCAGTGCTCCCTGTCTCTTCTACAATCCAGAGGAATATTTTTATCAACTGTTTTGTAAATGTAAGTTTTTTAGTAACTCTAGAAGTATTTTTAAAAAGGAGGGAATCCCACCTCATCGCATTTTTTAAGTGTAAATGCTTTCTTTTGAGGTAAAATCATTCTCTGGTTGTTTATTTTTTGGTACAAATAGTAGGATATTGACTTATGACAGGCTTTGACTGTCTTTGGGATCAGCTTAACATTCCATAGGTGGATGTTAGTTTTATATCCTGCAGTACAAAGCATACTAAAGGGCAATTTGGAGTTACAGTCCTGCATTTAATATGTCTTGGATACTTTAAATGACTTCTATTCCCATGTTTTTAGTAGAATTGTTTCCTAAAGAAAACTGCATCCTAATTGTTGCCCTGTCAGAACCATGTGCACTCTGTAGCATCTTTGGTAGTGGTAGTCTGGTTTGCCTCTTTTTGTTAATGTGCTGTGAAAGATCAAAAATCTGAATATGTAGTGTATGTGGTACAAAATTGTGAATTGGTGGGACTTAAGTAACACTTTGTCAGCATTTGAAGATACCAGCTACTTAATCCTCTTACAGAAAATTTGCCTCTAATGATCAAGAAAGATGTGGTATTTTTACACTATGGATTATTACTCAGCTATAAAAAAAAGAAAATTGAGCCATTTATAGGTAAATGAATGCAACTAGAGACCATACTCACAAGTGAAATAAATCAGAGCCCATGTGCAAACATTGTATTGTCTCCCTAATGTAAGAGCCTCAAAGAGTAAATAAAATCTAAAATGTATAATAGATACTATCAAGGGGAAAGAAAATATTCAAAGGGAAGGAAAAACTGGGATGATGAAAAAGGCGGGGGATATATTTATGTATGTATGTAGGATGGCTTGGATAATTCTACTGATTTCTGCCGGTCTACAGAGAGGAACAGTTGATGCTTAATTTTTTTCTTGTTCTTTTTAATTTCTTATAACTTTAAAAAATTTTTTGTATATCATATCTGGTAATCTGAATAATTTAAAGGCAGAGTTATGCAATACAGCAACCACTGTCAAATTCCTATTTGGTGAAGTTCTGTATTGTATGCCATTGTAGAGATTTGATATATTGTTTAATAATTTCTGTTTAAAAAAAAAGACTTTCTAGGGCCAGGGAGATAGCTCAGTAGAATAAGCACTTATTCACTGGCAAGCACAAGGACATGAGTTCAATCCCCAGTTCTGCAAAAATAAATAAAGACTTGCTACATAAACAAGTTATCACCTCAGGCATGGGAAGCCAAAAAGACTTCAGTTTCGTAGGTGATATTCCTTTTTTTCCTCAAAAAAGGACAATAAATTAATATTTTGCATGTGTAGCTCCAGAAATCACTAATGTAGATTTATGCAAATATGCCAGGGTGCTTATAGTACTTAAAACTATGAGCACTGGAAATATGAGTGATTGCTGCTTTCTTTATACGTTTGTCAGGGTTTTTAGGAACATTTTTAACTTAAAAGGTAAATAATTCAGCAAGTGACATTTTTCATGGTTCAATGACAAATAATAGTCTATGTTCTATATTAAATTTAGGAAGCAAGAAAATGTATAAAGGAAAAAGGCAGAATGCAGTTTTATTCATTTGACAAGAAGAAATACTGATTAAGATTATGTATTAATTACCCTGGAAAGAGGCTGATATTTCTACAATTTTTGTGTCTGTATTTTATTTGGCGGAGATATTGTACTTGGAGAAAAGAAACTGTTTCCACGGTTTCCACTTTTGCAGCGGTAGTGGGGGAGCTTTTTGTTTCCTGGTCACATAACCTATTCATGCTTTTGTCACTGGGTGCTTGTGGCTTGAAAAACCAAAGAGTTCTTGGTAAAGTTGGCAGTCAGTAAGCACACTGTCTAGGTGGATTAGGAAATGCCCAAAGGACCCACTGGATGACATCTTTCTAGTTCAGAAAATGAGGACAAGACCTGTTGAACATGAAAAAAAACGAGAGGGGCAGATGATCATTTTCCATGGAAAGAAATTTTCTTAAATTTCTTGATTATCTTACAGTTTCTGTTGTGCTGCTTCTACAACCCTTAAGTTTCTCCATATCACTCTTCCTTCCTACCCCCCAATTTTTATATGAACATTTCACCTAGGAAAATTATAGCAGATTCCCCCTAGTCTATATTCATTTTTGCCAGCTGTCTCACATTTTAAACAAATAAAATGGAAGTCTCCCTTTTCTGCTCATTTTGTTTTGTGTAACACTGACTTTTGCCATGTGTGGTGGCATATGCCTATAATCCCAGCACTTGCGAGGCTGAGGTAGGAGGATTGTTGTGAGTTCAAGGTCAGCCATAAGTACATAGCCAGGCCCTATCTAAGCCATAACAGACATGCACACCACCATTTATTCACATAGTTCATCTTGTAAAACAGAAATTCTATGCTTATTAAGCAGTAACTCCCTAAGCCTTCTCCCCCTGATCCTTTATATCTATGTTCTGCTTTATTTCCATGATGTCCACTATTCTAGGTGCATTGCACACAGAATGTGCCCTTTTGTGGCTGGCTTCTTTTATTTAGTATAGTAGCTCAAGGTTTATCCACAATGTTGCATATGTCAGAATTGCCTTTTTAGGGATGAATAGTATTCTGTCTGGTTATGTTCTACTTTATCACTGTTCTACATTTGTTAGCTGTCAGTGGGGGTTTCATCCCTTTGCTATAGTGAATAGTATTTCTATGAACATGGATTCACAAATAGCACTTTGAGCCCTTGCTTTTAGATCTTTCAGCTTTATATGCAGAAATGGAATTGCTGCATCATATGGTGATTCTTTAGTTAATTTTTGAGCCACCATTCCTGTTTTCCATAGTGGCTGTACATTGTCACCAACAGTGCTTAGATGTTCCAGTTTCTCCCAGTTGCTGATACTGCTATATTTTCTGGTTATTACTTTGTTTTAATAAAAATAATAAAAAATAAAATAATAAGTAATAAATTGCATATCTTAATGGTGTAAGGTGATATTTTGTTGTAGATTTGCTTTGCTTTTCCCTATTTATTATTAGTAGTGAATGTCTCATTTATTTTTCTTTCTTTGGAGAAATAATCTGTTCAAATGCTTTGTCTGGTCTTGTTTGTTTGCAGTTCTGGGGGGGTCAAACCTAGGGCCTTGAATGTGGTAGACAAGTGCTCTACCAACTGAGCTACATCCTTGGCCTACCTTAGCCCATTTTTTGAACCAGATTTTTATTATTATTTAGTTATGGGAGTTCATTATGTAGTCTAGGTAATTGCCCCTTGTCAGATACTTGCTTGTGAATACTTTTTCCCATTCTACTAGTTGCCTTTTCACTCTTATGTTCTTTGGTGACTAGAAGCTTTAGATTTTGTTAATTTGTTAATTTTTGTTTTGTTTCCTGTCCTTTTTCAGTGGTATCCAAAAAAAAAAAAAAAAACCATTGTCAAATCTAATGTCAAAATAGTTTTTCTTTGTTCCTTATAATTTTTTTTAAAATTTTTATGTATTGGGTGCAGAGTCTTGCTACACAGCTCAGACTCACAGTGATCCTCCTGTTTTCAGCCTCCCCACCTGGGATTACAGGTGTGCAACCATGCTTGGTCTTGGTGGCCAGCATGGAATGCCTGGGGCGGGGCTAGAGCAGCATGTGGTGCCAGGGATCGAACCAGGTCCTGGCGCTTGCCAGGCCGGTGCTTAGACCACTGAGCTATCTCTCTGACCCTGGGCTTGAACTCTTTAACAGTGTAGCCTAGGTTGCCCTCACATTTGAGGCAGTCCTCCTGCCTCAGCATCCTGAGTACTGCTATTATAGGTGTGTGCTACCATGTCTGGTTTATGGCTTCTTTTACATGAGAAACTCAAAATATAAATAAAGAATAAAATTAAAGCTAAATTAGAGGAAGTGGGAGGTAGATTTTTGCAGATTGAAAGGGAATCTAGGGATAGAGAAGGGAGGGAAGAGAAAATAAAAATGTGGTATATATATGTACCAGCTCCCCATGGTGAATGTATCCATTATGCACATAAGCATATACTAATAAAAAAGTAAAGTCTTTTATAAAGCAAAAGTTTAAAGTTTTGGTGAACTTGGTGGGCCTAGTGGCCCATGCCTGTAATCTTAGCTGTTCTTGTGAGGCTGAGGCCTGTAGTACAGGTTTAAGGTCAGAGTAGTCAATTTAATGAGATCTTGTCTCTGAATAAAATGAAGCAAGTGAAGATGTAGACCAGTTCTCTCTTGGTTCAATTGCCAGTACTACAGTGTTTTTTAATATAGATATAGTTTTTGAAAATGGATCATACTTTTTGGGGTCATGTCTGAACTTTTCACCCAGTGTCCTGAATACTTTCTCCTATATTCTTCTAAAATGTAGGAGTCCCTTCCTGGTTCTCGTCTCAGTCTAAGAAGTTAATATTTGTGATGCCAAAGTACGTTATTGGCATGCTACTAAGTTAATTTCAACCTACCACTCCCAGTGCAACTTGTGGTGAAAGTAAAGACACTAAAACATATTTATAATTATTGAAGAACCAAAGGGCCCCAAGTCCACCACGAAGATGGCTTCCTGGAACAAAGAGGTTGACCCAGGGCCTCACCTGGTTTTATTCAGTGGAGGAGTGGCTTGAGGAGGAATGACCGAGAATTGTGGAAAGTGGGTGATACTGTGAGCTGAGCTAGGTGGGTGGCCTACATTTACCTCTGCCATATGCAGAGAGGATATGCAGAGAAAGTAATCTGCTTTATGCTATTGAGATAGTATCTAATGTTTTGGGGGATCTGGTGCTTCAGCTTTGATGTAGTCTTTGAAGCCCCCCGGAAGTCATAGCCTCTGCCTTGAGGCTTGATCCCAGCTGGCGGCATGGAGCATTAGCTCCTCCGTCCTGTCTCTATCCAGCTCACATTAAAGAGCAACAGGTATAGGTTACCAGAGAAACATGCCACCTTCAAAGACTGTTACCAGCAACTCAGCTAGACCAATATACATTGCAAAGGCCAATTGAAAGGATAAACAGAAGTCCTAGCCAGCTCTGTAAAAACAAGGAAATAGGGTTAGGCTCAGTCAAAATAGAGACAGTCACTTTTCTTTCAAAGAGAGCTATTCAGGTGGTCCTCCACACTAAAAAGTCTTACAGTTTTACATCGTTATATTTAAATTTATGATCTATTTTGAGTTAATTTTCAGGTAAGACTGGAGTTTATGCTTTTGACTAGCACCACAATTGAAAATATTACCCTCCCTCCACTGAGTTGTTTTTACATTTCTGTTAAAAATTATTTGGGTTTATTTGCATGGGTCTATTTCTGGCTACATTTCTATGTAAATGCTTCATGCTTACCATTTGCAGTTCTGGAACACCTCTAGCTGTTCATTTCTGTTCCATTGATCTGTGTCTTTTAGCCAGTGTGATTCATTATTCATTACTTTCTCTTGGATGGCATGATTTTTTTAAAAAAGTATTTTAGTTCTTTTGCCTTCCATATAAATTTTAGAGTAATCTTCTCTACATCTACAAAATTCTTGAATTTTGATATGAATTGTGTTAAGGTTGTGTATCAATTAGAGCATTGATATATGTACATTGATATATGTACTATTCTGTTCCCTAAACAAGGTATGTCTCTCCATCTTTAATTTTTTTATTGATGTTTTATAATTTTTAGCATGTGCAGTATAGCATGTTTTATTAGATTTATTCCTAAGTGTGTATTTTATATTTGAAGAGTTGGATTGGGTTTTTTTTTTCATTTTTTTGAGACAGGGTCTCCCTTTGTAGTTCCTTGAATTCATGGCAATCTTCTTGCCTGGGCCTCCAGAGTGCTGGGTTTATAGGGGTTCACTGCCATACCTGACTAGACAGATTATAAATGACGTTATATTTTTAATTGTGGTTTCCAGTACATGGCTTTTTTTTTTTTTTTTTTTTTTTTTTGTGGAACCAGGGATTGAACTCAGGCCCTTGGGCTTGCCAGGGAAGTGCTTATTCTACTGAACCATCTCCCCAGAGTCTTTCAGTTTAATGGGGCTGGGGATTGAACCTAACACTTCACACATACTACACAAGTAAGCTACTGCTAAGTTATGTTTTCAGTCCTACAGTTTTCTTTTAGGTTCCTTGATACTCCCACATAGACTCATTTAAAAGCAGGCCATATCCATAAATAGAAAAAGATTTATTTTTCCTTTCCAGTCTGTATATCTCATTTCCTTCTCTTTTGGACTAGTACTTCTGATATTATGTTAAATAATAAGAGTGATGAGAAAACATCTTTCTTCATCTTAGAGGAGAAGCACTATTATCCATAATTCCAATTTATGCTTAGATGCTTTTTGATTTTTAAAAAATAAAATAGAAGAAGGAGCCAGGGAGATGACTCAGTGGAATAAGTGCTTTCCTGGCAAGTGCAAGAGCCTGAAGGTGAAAGGAAGACCAGATAGAAGGATCTTTGTTTTTTTTTTTTTTTTGCAGTTGTATTATGACTTTATTTAACAATGCAGTAAAAGCCAAAATTGATAATTCTTAACAGAGTATGTAGATAATAAAGTTAGAGAATACAGAGTGCTCAACAGACCATTCTGCTATTCCTCTTCTGGGTATTTTTCCAGACAAATAGGAGGATCTTGAGCAGGAAATTGGGCAACTCTTTGAAGTTGATGGGAAGAAGAGGGGACTGGTGTAGAGAGAAAGGGGCTCTTAGAAATTATATAGTCTGGAAGTACTCCTCCTCACACTGTGTGGAGCAAGAAGGTATCCCTGAGGCTAAAAGAATAATAGTTCTGCACAGAAATGGGAGCAAGTATCCTCTGCTGGCAAGTACCCTCTATTAGGGTAGTTGTGGGGATGAATAAGAACTTTGTTTAGGTCCTTGGGCCAGTTTTTTATTTTTGACTCATTGTTTTTGATAGACTTGTGAGAAGCATAGTAAGGGCAAGTTGGTGTAGAACCTCTTCTTTAAAAATAATTACAAATTTGAGCCAGGTGCAAAGGTGCATGCCTATAATTCCATCACTTTGGAAGACTAAGACAGAAGGATCACAAGTTCAAGTGCAGTCTGGGAAGTTTAGCAAGATTCTGTCTCAGAATTTAAGAGAGCTGGAGGTATAAGAGCTTAGTGTGAAAACTCTAGATTCAGTCCCCAAGTCAACACACACACACACACACACACACACACACAAAATTTGAAAAAAGTCATTGGAAGTTCTTGGAGTTGTCTATGAAATGATTGACCCTGAGAGGACCCTTGGCTCCATCTTCTGTTGAGCTTGAGTTGAGAGCCACTGGCTATCTAGATGTTACTTATTAGGTCAAACCAGATGAGTGGGACAGGACTGCCTCAAACTGGAGGCCAGCCCAGGCTACATAGTGCGACCCAGTCTCTATAAAAATAAGACAGTTTGAGCTAATTCTGCAGTCTTTTCCAGAAAAGAGAAGAGAAGGAAATTCTTCCCAACTCATCTTATGTAGTTCTGATACTAGCACCAGACAAGGACTAACAAAGCCATTCTTCTTCCTTGTGCCTGGTTGCAGGATCTCAGTCAAGGAACCATTTTCTGTTCTTTTCGTAGCTGTAGCCGACTCCGCCAGGTTCAGAGCATCTTGACCCAGAGCAGCAAGTCTCAGCCTGATGGGATCCTTTGCATCCTAGGTAAGTAGTTTTCATTAAGGTGGAATCCAGGGGCTGGGACAGCTTGCATTCTTGTTAGTAGTGTCATTGTATGAACAACAGTGAGTTAATACTCCTCCACTTTAGTTCTCATTCTCCTGATAGCTGTTGCTGTTTTGATGAGGTCAGATGACCTCTTTGAAAGGTGAGATATGGCACCAATATCATCCCTAAAGCTCCTGTCCCAACCCTTTCCTCTTAGTCTCTCATAATAAAGCCACTTCCTGCACTTGACACATACTTCTTGCCCAGAGCTATATCTTTACCCAGGACCAGGTAGTATATATACCTGAGACTTTGAGAAGCATTGGTGAAGGCTGTATCAATTCACTTCCTTTATATTTGTCTCTGATGCAGCTTCACTGCATCAGAATGTAAGCTTTGGCAGGAACATTTGAAAACAAAGTGTCCAGAACAGTGTTGCTGGGCCTTACCCCTGATAATGTGTGAAAGGATATGTGTTCATGGTTCCATCCACTTGTCCTTCTGTTCAGGACTGAGGTCTTTTAAAACTACTTTAATTTGTCTTTACTTGATCACATGTTTTGATTTAAAAAAAATCTCTTTGAAAGGTGAATATGTTTCAGGTTCCTATTATTAGCCTAACTGCAAGTATTTTAAATCATTAACAAGCCATAGAAAGAATAAGACTATTTTTTGGTTCTATCTATTCTTTAGAATTCCTTTTCAGAAATTAATGGCCTCAATAATCTGTGCTGCTTGATTTTCTCAACCATATAGATCTTAGGCTCCAAGAAGGATAGATAACTCCTGGCTGTAGAGTTTCTTAGCACAGAATTGGTCTGAGCTGCTGCCTTTAGCCATCAGGTTTTGATTTTGTTGTTGAATCTGTTTGTTTGTTTGTTTGTTGTGCATTCTCTTCATGCAGTGCAAGCTGGCCTTGAATTCACTGGGTAGCCCAGGCTGATCTCTTAACTTGTGATTCTCGTACCTTGGCCTCAGTGCTGGCATTACAAGTGTGCACCACCACATGCAGCTCTGCCATCAAGTTTTGTTTTTTTTTTTAATTTTATTGAGAAAGAAATAGTGATGAGACAGTTTCAAAACGGGTTAGTAGGATAGTTAAAATAGCTAATGCATTGCATGTTGTTTTCTTCATAGTGACCATTAGGTTTTTGAGACAAATTATTTTGGGCTCATTTGTATATCACACTACAAAGCAGCTGATTAGAACCTTTGTCTTACAGGAATTGATAGCAGATATAATGAAGGCTGCAGAGAGCTGGCAAATTATCTTCTGTTTGGTTTATTCAATCAGAATACCAGTGATTTTGAGAAAACAGGATTTTCTGAAGAAGTTCTGGATGGTAAGTCTATACAATATACTATGTGAGAGGGCCGGGGAGATGGCTCAGTAGAATAAGCCCCTCCCTGGCAAGCACAAGGGGCTCCGGTTCCATCAGAGATGGCTTATTTCTTTTTTCTTTTTTTCTTGTCTCTTGTCTTTATTTATTGCTGGATGGTTTATTTCTTTGGATCATTATTTCATGATCATTTTGTAGAATAACATCAGATTTAAAATAGTCTGGAGTCCCAGTGGATTGAACCTAGGGCCTTCACACTAAGCTATATCCCCAGCCCCATTTATTTATTTAGTTAGAGGCAAGATCTCATTAAGTCTCTGAGTTGTCCACCCTGGGCTCGAACTTGTGACACTTCTGGCTAAGCCTCCCAGTATGTGTGTGCCCCTTTCCCTGGCTAATATTTTCCTTGAAATAGTGAAAAATGATGCTTTTTTATTGATTGTTAATATATTTCTATAGGTCACCCACAGGACGAGTGACTAGCAATAATTAGTGTTCATAATATATTTATCAGCAAATCAGCTTTGGGGAAAAAATATGCATCAGCGTTTGGCTGTCTCTTCTTGGCGAGACAGCGGTTTTCCTCATAATTGTCCACTATCTCTGTATGCTGAATGTTCAAATTATATTCTGGTGTCTAGTGAAAGCACTTTCAGTTGTTATGCAAGGATGGGCCTGCAGGCTGCTTCTACAAGGAAGACTGCCTGTGGGGCTTGAGTTGTGGGACAAAGGCTCTTTGTCTTGGCTGTCTTTGGGAACTATTTTCTGTGTGACTTTAATTCTCACAGGAGATGCCTCTGACTACAATGCAGGCTTTCTGCTTACATTCCGCTTTTCTCAACTCTGAGACACTCTTGCCTGTGTTGGTGCTGCTGTGGGCTGTTGCCCAGGAGCTATCTCTGATGTCACAGACTTAGCATCATGACTTGTCTGCCAGATGGGTCAGAACACACCGGAATAGGCACATGAAACTGGACAGGAGACAAACAGTTCTTGTGAAGTGCCTTGGGGAGTATGAAAGCAGACATCTGATAAGAAATGATCTTGCTTAAATATAGTGGTTGAAGGTCGTCCTCAGCTGCACCAATGTGAGCATTGTTTCCTGGGATAACAGTGTCTGAAGTCTTTTTTGATTATCACAACAGGGTAGGGGTGCTACTGGCATCTACTGGATAGCAGCCAGGAATGCTGCTGCACATCACAAGGCAGAGGACAACCTTCAGTGACAAAGAATTACCTGATCCATACTGTCAATAGTATTGAATTTGAAAAGCCTTGAGTTAGTATATATGAAAATTCTTCTGATTTAGAGTCCTAATAATATTTATCCTGTTTTTTTAACTTATGTATTTAGTGCAAGGTCTCACTATGCAGCTTGGACTCATAGTGATCCTCTTGTTTTTAGCCTCCCCCATGCTTTGATTACAGGGGTACACCATCATGCCCAGCTTCAGTGGCCAGCTGAGCACACCCGGGGCAGGGCCAGCACAGCCTGTGGTGCCAGGGATCAAACCCTGGTTCCTGCACTTGCCTAAGCAGAGGTTTAGTCCACTGAGCTGTCTCACCAGCCCTAGTATTTATCCTTATAATTGATCAAAGCTTTTTTTTTTAATTATGAAGTACAGCAAATTGACTGAAATTACTCCTTCCATTAAATTTTTTAAGTATTTATTTATTTGGTGCAGGGTCTTACTATGCAACTTGACTCATAGTGATCCTCCTGTCTCGGCCTCCCCCGTACCTGGTTTTGGGGCTCGTGCACTCAGGGGTCCAGGGCTAGCACAGCATGTGGTACTGGGGATCGAGCTTGGGTGCTTGTGCTTGCCTGGCAGGCACTTAGACCACTGAGCTATTTCCCCAGCCCTCCATTAAATTTTTTAAAATTCAGACTTCTTTTTAGATTTTCATTAAAAATCTTCTTTTCTTATGCCATATAGCATCTGCTGGTTTGAAAAGAATTAATCTTGCCTACACATTTCACTGCAGCCAAGATTGCTGAGAACATCACAGTCCTGAAAATAAGGAAATAACTTAAATTCTTAGAAATATACTTTTTTTCTTTGTCTTTATTCTGTTACATGGCATAATGGATACTTAGTAAATGAGCATTTCTTCCAAATTAATAAATTCATCTTTAAACTCAAGTAGTTAGTAAGATGAAACTGTCAAAAATATACTTCCTCATTTGAAGGAAGTGTTTATTCCACTGAGCCATCTCCCTGACCCCCTTCATTTCAATCTATAATTATAAGAGGGAAAAAGAGCAATGTGAGGGGTTTATTTTTGAAAGAAACTCTAAAAATCATTTGCATATTTATCCATAGTCTCTTACTCCATTAAACTTGGGTTTATAATGATGACATCAGAGTTATTGAGATCCCGAGAATGGTAGTTCTGTGAGTGATTTAGGACAGGCCCTTGAGCCAGGAAGCCCAGTACTGAGAGGTGAGAGGCATACCCCTTCCTACTCTTTGAGGTGACATTTTCTCAAGGGTCTATGTTATGGTTTGTATTTGTCCCTCAAAAGCCTCATGTAGTCATTGGGGCGTGATTCTAAAGTTTGTGACTAATTTATGATCCAAGATTGGGATTATGGGTGTGAGTACTGCTGGGATTATGAGTGTGAGTGCTATATACCCAGCCTGGGGCAGAGCCTGAATGCAACATAAGGGAGACAGACTTGCTCTCTGCTGCTATCATTGTTGCCTCTACTCCTACCATTTGCTCTTGCTGTTTTCCTGTTTTCTGCCACCATGAACTGCTGCCCTCTGCCTTGTGCCATTCTGCCTGGGAGCCAGCCAAGTATGGACTGAAAACTCCACTGTGAGTGAAATAAACCTTTCCTTCCTTAATTTTGGATGTTGAGTATTTTGTCCCAGCAATGAGAGAAAAGTAACTAAGACAGTCCACATGTTCCCTGGGCTCTTGGGCTGACAGAAGCCACTTAATAGGCCAGTATCCTACCCAGCTTTATTCAAGAGGCTACTCAACTATATGCTCAGCTGTAGTAGTATTCACTTGGCATAGTCCCTTGCACATGCATAATGTGTCTTCATAAAGTGTCATCTGACACACTGTACAGGGTTGGAATTGCTCTAAACCTGCTACATTAAGTGCTCCTCTACCCTGTGTATCTTTCTTAGCTAGAGCTGCCTTCTCCAGGGCCTTTTACCTAAATCTTGTTAAGGATGTGGTAGCTGTGGTGTCAGAGGACCCATGAAATGAAGACTCTGCTTTGCTTTTCTTGATATGACTGCTTTCATTTTTTGTTTGCATTTTTCAGACTATTTTATTCCCATCCCATTCTGTGTCTCTTTGGTTAAGCTTACTTGTATGCTTTGGATTTTTACTTGACCCACAAATGTTCCTTGCATCTGTAAGCTGCTGGTCTATTTAAGAAGCTATTTCCGCTTGCTTCTGCTTCCTTCCTCCCGGACTTTCCTGTATACAGAGTTCATTGCCATATACAATCCTTCCCAAAGTGGATATGTGGTATCCAGGCCCATAGCTGCCTGAAGCCACATGAGCCAGTGGCCCAGAGCTTTAGACGCTGCTATCTGTAGAAGAAGTCATTGGTCATGGTACGTGCTCTCTTTTCCTACCCTAGTGGCTTTCAGTCATGGGATTTCTATTTGGTATTTATAGTGTCTGGACAATAAGTACACTGTTGTGTTTGATACCACAGATTTACTCTGCTGGACTTTGCAAAGCACTGTGTTTCAGTAGATGAAACTTGTTCTTTTGACATGTTCGTTTTGTTCCTGTACCATAACCAGAGGGTCATGGTGGTGGAACTATTTCAGAGAGATGAGGAAATGCTTGCTGTCAACACTTGAGTGTTCTACAGTCACTTGAAAGCACAGTGCCTGGGCCAGGGAGATAGCTCAGTGGTCTAAGCGTCTGCCTGGCAAGCACAGAGACCTGGTTTGATTCACAGTACTGTATGCCCTGTGGGCCCCATGCCAAGCTAGCCACTAAAACCAAGTATGGTGTTGCACACCTCTAATCCTAGTACTGGAGAGGCTGAGACAGCAGGATCACAAGTCTGAGCTGTGTAGCAAGACTCTGTACCAAATAAATAATTGATTAAAAAAAGTTTCAGAAAGCACATTG
>PVKA01027006.1:8889-31109 GCA_004027165.1 Ctenomys sociabilis
TCAGAAGTCCTCTTACTAGTGGTCTCCTTGAGAGAAAAAGTGATTTTGAAGTTACCAATTTGGAAGCCACCTTGGAGTTTTGATTCCTGAAATCTGCCCTAACATAGCTATAGGAAAAAAAAAAAAATTTAAATATACATCTTTTGCTCACGGTAGATATTTTAAGAATAGTTGAACACCTGCTATGAATGGCCAGTTCTGCTTGACCTAAGAATCCTGAAATTGTAACTTCCTTTGTATGCGTGGGTCAAAGGAAGTGGCCATCCTGAGATCGGACAAACTGGTCTCCAAGAGGGACCTGGAGAAGGGAGACTGCAGATGTCATTTGCTGAAACAACACTGTCACCTAAGGTTTTGACAGGACTCCAGCACAAATAGCATTTCCATCCATGCAAATAGACTCTTTTTTTTTTTTTTTTTTTTTTTTGGTCTTTTTGAGACAGGGTCTCACTATGCAGTTCAGGCTAGCCTTTGTAGCTCAGGCTGGTCTCGAACTCACAACAATCCTCCTGCCTCAGCTTCCCAAGTGCTGGGATTACAGGCATGCGCCACCATGCCTGGCTCTAGACTCTTTGTGCTCAGATGTTGTGCTGAAAGAATAGCTTTAAGAACAAGGTCTTTTGACCAGGGATGCATTTTAACGTTTGAAGGTGGCAGCACTTCTTAAGTTTCATTGATGAATTTCAAACATCCTCTCCTTTATGTAATCTAGATCTTAGCTTGGCTCCTGTTGGGCATTACTAGTGCCTCCTCTTACAAATGCCCACATGCCACAGCCTCCCATGGAGTCACCTAGGGTCCAATCCCTCTAGAGCTCCATTTCTATGTGTATTTTGTGTGTATCCTACCAGAGCAGTTGCTTCTCTCCTACTTCTGGGAGGTTGTAAGCCCAGCAAGGCTTGTGAGCATGGTTTATCTGGAACATTCTCCTGCTTCAGCTCTCGCTCTAATTTCTCCTAGCTCCAGCCCAGGTGGAAAAAAGTTCTACAGCCAGCCAGAAATATGAAACTAGTTGCTTGAGCCAGAACTCATTGGTTGTCTTCTCCAGGCATCTGGTGTTGGACTGCAATCAGCAGGCTGTCCTAAACAGTAGGACCTATGTGATGAGGAGGGCGAGGGTGACCCCTTCCTGGAACGGCCCTGAGTGAAACAACAGGCTCAGCGGCAGACTCTTAGGGAGACCAGCTGTGCATCTAGAGCATCATTCAGCAAATGACTGACTAAGCACTGCCCAGCTCAGAGGAGGGAACAATTCTCTGAATCCCTGCCCAAAATCCTTAGACAAGTGACAAAAGTAGTTACAATAGAATGCTTATCTAAATAAGAATTTTTCTTTGTAAGTTCAAGCTTATGTCCCTGGGCCAGGCATGAGCCCTGTAGGTAACCACATAGACACCCTCTGGCCAGGTGCAATGGCACATGCCAGTAATCCCAGATATTCAGGAGGGGGAGGCAGGAGAACTTTGAGTTCTGAGACTTGGACAACATAGAAATATTTGCCTGTAAATAAAGTTTTTAAAAAACACAAAGTAGTGTCATTTGTATTTTGATCACATTTCATGTCTGAAGATAAAATTATGCATTGTGGCAACGAGAGCCTAAATTAAAAGCTCATGAGAAAAATTTCAATAGAAACTGGAAATTTCTATAACTTGTGCCCAATCTAGCTATTCTAGGAAATGTAAAATGAGATATTGCCTAGGGGATCTGGAATGAGTACATTCTCAAGGACATCAGCAACAGGCGTAGCCGAGAGTGATTTGATTCTAATGCATGGGTTCCTCACTGTTTTCGAAGATAATCACCTTGACTACTGGGCCCAACACACAAACATGGATGTTTACTAAACATTTTGATGCTATGACAAGTGTTTTAGATATTTGGAGGAGTGGTGAGAAAGCTATAGGTCTGTATCAGTCAAGAGGTCCCTGAGCTAAAGTCCAAAAGAAAATTCTGAGTTTCAGTGAGTTTACAAGATGTACCATGAGGCTCTCGTGGTGTCTGGGTGGTTACATACGGGGCTTATGCTTGACCCAGAGTCAGAAGCTTAAACTGACAAAGAAAAAAAAAAAAATTATAAGAAAACATGTTGTTATTCCCAGGTAATAGAAAGTTTTTTTTTTTTTTTTTTTTTTTTTTTTTTTTTTTTTTTTTTTTTTTTTTTTTTTTTTGTCTTTTTGAGACAGGATCTCACTATGCAGTTCAGGCTGGCCTTAAGCTCACTTTATAGCTCAGGCTGGTCTCGAACTCACAATAATCCTCCTGCCTCAGCCTCCAAAGTGCTGGGATTGAGGATATGAAAGTTCTTAAAATGTTAATATAGGAGAAGTAGTTTTCTGAAATCACCTAACTATGTGTTTGCCCTGGAATCATGGCCCAGGTCTGTAGGCACCCCTTTCACTGAACTGTCTTTCTGCCACCTCCCAAATGGGCTGTAAGGACCTCCACTGGCTAGCAGCAGCTGCAGAGATAAACAGCCCCCCAGCTGTCCATGCTATCGCATCCTTTGTCCAGAGTCCTGGGATTTGGAGTCCAGGAGGGTTGTAAGATTTGAATTGAGGAGGTAGCTGGATTCCTCTTTGATAAAGAATCTATACGAAAGACTGGTATCCAAGAGCAATGACATTCCTTACTGACTGAAATGAAGAACTTTAGTGTTGTAACGGACCGAGGATCTTACAGATATTTACATACACACATAGGGAAGAGGGGGAAGGAAGTGCTTTGTGGAGTGGACAGGAGCAACAGGGAACAACACAGAAAAATAAACAGCAATTACTGGTTTCCAGATATTGGATGAGTACCACAGATCACCAGCTCTTTCATACTTTCAAAATATACATATGCTTTCTAAAATAGTTGACGTTAATCATTGCCAAGTGGGATATTACTAGTGAAGCTCTCACAAGAGTAAATGTTAACTCAATAAATATCAGCTACCATTAGCAACAACTGCAACTACTACTAAAACCAGTCATGATTCCACTGGGTGACTGATCAAGAGAGACTTTCTGTTATAGACCCTGGGGCTGGCCATCAACGGTACAAGAACTTTGGGATGCTGTACTGGCCTCCACAGTGCCTACGGTCTGGTGGTGAGGCAGCATGTGGACTTCTGACTCACAGCCTGAGCAGCGACAGTGGCACCTGATGGGCAAGAGCCCATGGGCGGGTCTCTTCCCAAGCCCAGGGGCAACAGTGTCACAGTGGTGGTCTGAAAGCAACCTAATGGGAATGTTTATACTGCAGGAATGGTCAACACCACAGATGAGGGTTACTTTTTCCCTAAAAGACGTTTGCTTCACATTGACCATTACTGTTCAGAGGTGAGAAAATGCTTCAACTTGTCCTTGTCCGTGGAGACTTATCACTCAGATATCTGGGATTCCTCTGCTCACGCACTCCACCCCTTCTCCCAGTTTTTCTATCCCTCTGGGAACTGCTTGGTGCCTACCCCTGGCTCTAAAGGAGAAAATAAACTGTGGGAGCCAATCTCTCCAGCAGCCAGCACTCCCTTCTCCATGCCCGCCAAGTCCAGGCTCACATACCTCTCTAATCCTACACACTGGCATAAAATCAAGTGAATAAAAGAGGAATGGGCTGTTCTGAGGTCTGAGTTTTAAAACAGCTGATACAAATGCAACATCACGGGCAGGAGATTTCTCCCTGCCCTGAATATTTTCCTGTTCAACTTAAGTTATCAAAATTACTAAAATCAAAATTGTTTTTCAGGGTAACTGTATGTATTGATTTGTAATAAAAGAAAAGGAGGAGGGGTCCACACTCGGTTAATTTCATTTTCTTCTTGCTGTAATTATATAAATTGCCTTTAAAACAGTTATTGAACAATTAAGAAGTTATGGAACAATAAAGTTATTTATTGTTCAAATAAGACACTACAGCTTTTGTAAGTACGTGCCTTATATATGTTTATATATAAGTATAGTCTTGTTTTTTATGTAAGTATAGTTTTCTATGTAAACACAAGGCTACCATAGTTATATCCACAAAATATTTATTATATATCCTCTGGCTGAGGATTTTTGAGCCAGCTGGAATGGCCAGTGAGATCACCAAAATGTCCTCAGTAACTCCCTATGTTTGACTTTGGCACCTTTTTAAAAGTCAAAAGAGGTATTTGCAAGGAACCATAAAAAGTCATTACATAAGCAGAACAATTGCAGCTCCTCAGCATCTGGGCAAGGCAGCGTATCTGTCTTCTGTCTATTTCTTCCCTAAATGTCTCCCTGAATCAACTTTTATGGGGCTTGGGGAGGCAGCAGGGTGTTGTAAATATCCCGTTCTACTCGAATCGGAGGAGTTAACAATGCCCCCTGTGACTATAAACACAAGATGCCGCATTCAAGGGAGAGGTGTGTGCAAGGAAGCAGAGGTCTTTGTGGCAGTGGCTCGGTGTGGGCCACAGGCCAGCTAATCACATTGCCATGAGAGCCAAGAGGTGGCCGCAGACAGTGAAGCAAAGAGAAGGGGGAGGCAAGTCTAATCCCATTGAAAGGAAACCTCTGATGGATGCTACCTGTACATAGCTGCTTGAAATCCCTGTTTTTCCAGGATGCCATCACCTGGGCAGCTTCAGGGTCCTGGGGGCTTTTTCAGAGTTTCATACAGTCCCTCTAAATGCTGGAGCCACCCGAATGCAAACAGACCTGCTCTTATAAAACAAAGATAGTCCTCACTCCTCCCCTCCAAGAGCCCCCTGCAGAAGCTGTTTTCCTTTGCTGTGATGCTTTCAGTGAACTAGTCCCTAACCTGCCAAAGCTATTCATTCCTCCAAGGCTCTCAACAAAAGTCCAGCTTTGAGCATCTTCCACAACTCTGAAGAAGGAACTAGAACTAAATCTGAGGCAATTCACTAGGTGGGTGGTTCTCAAAGAGTGCTTCAAGGATTGTTGGGGGCTGGGAGATCCCAATAGTTCTCCCTTTTCTAACTCCACGTATATTTCATCCTCAACAACCTAGCCCTACAAATCGAAGTTGGGTGTGAAAAACCTAGCTTTTGAAGAGATTGACAAAGTAGAAAGCAAAAGTATTAAAGAGATTTGCAAACTTAAAAACCAATCCCACTCTGTCGTTTTGTTGTTTTGGAAAACATTTTAAAAATGAAATACATGCATGAGCATGTGAAAGATTTGTTAGCATTTTAAAATGAATTAATAAAAATAATTTTTAAATTCTTCCCTTTCATTTCAAATATAGCAAATACAAGCAGATGGAACCAAAACAAAAATTCTTTGGGGTCCTCATTAACTTTTTACAGTGACAAGATGCTAAGAACAAAATATTTCAGAACAACTCCATTAAAAAGATGTGAAAACATTTCACTATAAACAGTACTAATTGCTCTAGACCAATGGTGGCAAACTCATGGCAAACGTGACACAGCGGGTGTGCAGAGCCCTCTCTGTTGGCATCACCCCAAGTTCCAGCATCACCCAGCAGCTGAGCATCAGATAATGGATCACAAAAGCTGCCAAATGCAAACTTGAACCTTTCAGGGAAAAGCTGTTTGTATCACTGAAAGCTTGGTTACTGTGTTTTTCTTTTAACACAAAAGACGTGAATATATGAGTTGTTTTTTCTAAACTAAAACCTCAGTTTAATGGCAGTGTTGGCACTTTGGGATAACTAAGTAGGTTTGGGGCTGCAGTTCTGGTGGGCACTGGGTCTCTAAAAGGCTCACCATCACTGCTCTAGACCTTAATTTTGATGACCAGGGGCTGTCTTGCACCTTTGGATAATAGTAAGGGCTTTCCTCACACTGCTCATCCAGGCTTCCTAAGGCTACAGTTTTAAATTAGTCTTTGATCAAAGACATGCAAGGTGCAAAGAATGAACTGTAGAAATCCAGTGAGTCTGGGAAAGAGGCGAGTTGGCAAGGTACTTCATCTACCCTTTCCTGCTGTGGCCACCTCCTACCAGCCTGCGCCCCTCCTGAGCACCCCCCTCTTGCCCCCGGCAGCCGCTAATCTGTTCTCCATCCCTAGAATTTGGTCATTTCAGGAATATGATGTGAGCACAATTCTACGCATGGAGCCTTTTGGGACGAGGTTCTTCCAGTCAGTGTAATTTGCTGGGACTCATCCAAGCAGTTGCCTGTCCCAGTAGCTTGTTCCCTTTGGTTGCCAAGTAGTATTGCGTGGTACAGAAGGACCAGTTTCAAAAGAATCAACATATGTTAAGTTCATGTCCTTACTCCCTAAGATGAATATAAATGTCATATACTGCAAACATGTACTAATAAATATATTTTTCAAAGGAAAGAAACACTATATTTTCACATGCTCACTTACTATAGGACAACTATGCTAGGTGTGGGGTCCTTTCATGACCAAAGAAGCTGCTGTAAACATTCACTTGATGGTTTTCATGTGAACTGAAGTCTATACGTGTCCAGGAGTGTGGCTGCTAGGTCAGACAGCTCCCACCAGTTTAACTTTTAGAGGAAACCACCAGGGTGCTTTCTGCAGTGGCTCCACCATCTTGCATCTCCACTAGCAAGGTACGAGTAACCCAGCTTCCCTGCCTCCCTGCTGGCACTTGGTATTGTCACTAACAATGTTTTAAATTTTATTTTAGGTAATTTTTGTGTAAGGTCTGAGAATTGGGTTGAGGTTCTCCTTCTTCCCATGATGATGTCCACCTGACCTAATGCTGTTTACTTTTTCAATTGTGATCTAAGGATGAAACCCAGCACCTCAGTACCTGCTAGGCATTCGACCCCTGAGCTACATCCTCCAACTCAGACACCCTTGTTTTATTTTTATTTTTTAAATATGTACATATATTTTTATTAATTTTTTAAAAAATTTATTTATTTGCATTTTAACTTGAAGAGTGAAAAATAGAAGCAAAAACAAAGAGAACAAATGACATAAACTGTACAATGACAAACGATACATATGTTACGGATTTTCAAAACATGTGTGGCTAATTTTATATGTATATATATTTTTTTCAAACACCCTTATTTCAATAAAAACATATGGATCCTTCCTTCACTGAATGGCTTTGTACCTTTTTCAAAATCCTAGTGAGAATATTTGTATGTGTCTACTTCTGGGTTCTCCATTTTGTTTCACTAATCTACATTTGTATTTCTCTACCAAACAGTCCCCTTGTGCTCTGTGTTGATAATTCCCAGACAGCTGCCTGCAGCCATCAATAATTTCTATTTTCCCCTGTGACCAATGGAGCTTTATTTGAACACTTCTGATTACAACCCTCAGTGACACAGTTTCTAAATGACATATAGGTACATATTCTTTTTTTCACCAATATTACCTTTGTAGTACTCATCTGTGTTACTGGCTGTGGCCAAGGTTTACTCACCTTCACTGTTGTGGGATTAGCCAAGACATCAATATTCAACCATGGGTGCACCCATGTGGCTGCTAATGAACATTCGCATTGTTTCCACCATGGGGCTGGTGTGAACAATCCTGTTAACACACGCTTTTGTACTTGTGTTCAGATGTGCACGTGCACACATTTCCATGAAATCTGTCTCAGGAACTGAATTTCTGGCCATACCACCTATATTTTTGCTTTCAGTCAATGAAGAGCTTTTTTTCTTTTTAAACAAACTTTTATCTATTAATAAACAGGGAATACATATGGCTTATATTGAATTCAAAAGCAACCAAAGCACATGTATCTGTTTCCTTTCTTCTCTAACCCAATCACCCAGTTGAATGGAGTCACCCCTCCCCCATCTCTTTCATTTTCAAAAGGCCTGGGGAAGTGCTAACTCCTGATAAGCAAACCTCAGCCTTCCAGTCCCCGGATTGTGAAATGATCAGAGGATATCAAGCTGCAGGAAAGAGTTCAAGATTTAAAACTGAAAAAAGTTCACATAAGTCCACAGGACAGAAAGGGTAACATGAGATATCTGTTCTCTACAACCTATGCCAGCAACCTCTAAAAACAAAAGCAAAAAAACCCCTATTAGCTCCATAGAAAAAAACTCCATAAAATGATGCTCATGCTATCTTAATTATTTTGTCCTTTCAAATACTTAACAAATTTCAATAGTTAACAGAAGAAAACACCAAGCAAGGTACTAGGTTATCAGTTATGGAATAAAAAATTTAAATCCAGTTTTTCAGGAACTTGTCTGGCTTACACAGCTGGGCACACCTATACTGGATCTTTAAATCCTATGAAAGGATTCAGTTCAGTTCCAGGTAAATGTTTAATGGAGAAACTGATCTTCGGATTCCCCTGGCCCAGGCCAGGTTAGTGCTTGGCAGCTACCACAAGTACTTTTTTTTCCTGCTCCACCCTTTCTGACTGCTAAGGTTCTCATGAAATGCATTCCCTCCTTGCTCAGTCTGACCTGAAAAGCCTTATGTTGATCCATATTTGAAGAGCTTAAGAACTTGAGTCCCTTTTCTCTTCTTAAAAGCTTTTTATTATGGGAAATTTTAAACATATTCATTAACATTCTTTTTTTTTTTTTTGGCAGAACCAGGGATCAAACTCAGGCCCTTGTGCTTGCCAAGGAAGTGCTTATTCCACTGAGCCATCTCCCCAGTCCTAAACATATTCAAAGCAAGTAGAATGGTGACATGGGTCCCAGGTGCCCACTCCCTAGTTTCAGTAACGATCAAATTAAGGCTGATAGCGTGTGCATCTGTATTTTCCTTCTCAATTCCCGAACTTCAGGATTATTTTGGAACAAGTATAAGTCATGATTTAGTCCATACCCATTTCACTATGCGTCTTGTCAAACATACAAAAATGATGTCCTTAATTCCGTCAAATACATAGTCAATATGAACGGTACTTTGACTTTGATGCATAGTTTTTTTAAATTGATTTTTGTTGCTTTGCTTGAATGAGGTTCCAAATGATATCCAAGATCCATTGCAAGAGGGCAAATCCTTCGTAAAACAATTGGTGTGGAGATCTGTACCCAAGCGAGACTGTGATCTGGAAAGGAACACGGCGGCGAGGGGGCCAGGGGGAGGGGCCATGGTCGCGCCATGTAATAGAATATACCATAAGGATTTTAGAATTAAAGCAGTTTAATATTGGCTCCAGAACAAACAGACCGGTCAGTGGAGTGGAGTAGGAAATCTATAAATGTCCCAGTCACAGTTTAGTGCAGTGTGAAGGAGGCATTTGCTATTAGCCAGAAATGGGAAGACTTCCTGTGTCTCCAAACCAAAAATAATGAGAAATTGATGAATCTGCTTATATAGAACAGCTGCATAATATTTTTACATATCATTAAAGTGTAAAAAGGCAGACTGAGGGGAAATGTTTTCACTCAGATTACAGAGGGTTTTACCACCTTTGGGAAAAGAGGTGAGAAATTAGAAGGCCACTTGCAAGAAATGAACATAATTAGCCCTTAACTCTGTTAAAAGCTTCCCAATCCCTTTCGTGTAGAGAAGAGCCCAAAGCAAAATTACACTGAGATGCTTTTTGTGTGGACCTCAGAGCAGAAATGCGATAGTTCTAGAGCCTCCAACACCAGCAAGCTGTGAGCGATCAGACTTCTTTTTCTTTTTCCCCTGTATTTGGGACATGGTCTATAGGGCCTCACTACGAGATCAGGCTCCTAATGATTCTCTTGTTTTCAGCCTCCCAAGCTCTGGGATTACAGGCCTGTGCCACCACGCCCAGTCTCAATCACAGGTGGGGCCAGCACGTCATGCCGGGGATCGAACCCCAGCCGCTGAGCTCTGCCTAAGCAGGTGCTTTAGTCTGCTGAGATATCTGGCTGGCTCTGCAATCAAACCTCTCACAGAGTTATCATGGGAGGAGAATCAGGCAGTGTCTAGAAAAATTACATCTGCGTTTACTCTTAGACTCTTCTATATAGATTGATCCCAAAATTATGCTGGCCAAGTGATGAGAAAAAAATGTATGCATTGATTGTAAGAGCACAAATATCAAATGATTCAAATGCTCCCCAGCAGGGGACTCTCATGCCATGTAGCTTTACGAATGAATCTGAGGGCTCTGTACTGATGTGGGGGTTCTCTAAGACACATTGCTGGTGCAAGAGCCCAGCAGAGAAGATTCATTTGATGTCATTAAGTAGTCATTAGAGAACACAAGGGGAGACACATCCTGAAGGATGGATTCTATGGTAAGAAAATTGCGTGTCAATCAAACTCTTACAAAAATATGTTTTTTTTACAAAAAAAAAAATTTAAAATGGAAGATCAAGTCATAATTTTTATTTTTATTTTTATTTTTTTGGTTTCCAAAAAAGTCATAATTTTTAAAATGCTTATTACTAGAAGTGGGAAAAGAATAAGCTAAGGGATGTAGACATTAGGGCTTCAAAAAACCAAGTTTTAGTGTGTGTGTGTGTGTGTGTGTGTGTTTTGCTGGGGGTAGAACCCAGGGCCTCTCCATACCAGGCAAGTGCTCTCCCACTGAGCCACACTGCCAGCTCTATGCCAAGCTCTATAGTGTTCTCAAGCCAGAAAATGTCTTACATGATTATTTAACTTTTAAAGAATTTTTCCTAAACATTGGCTGGAACGGGATAGAACAGGCCACCACGCACCCCTGTCAGGAGCAGTCTCACGTGACCCCTGAGCACTATCTGACTGCACACTCACCGTGGGGTAAGCCAAAGGATAGCGAGAAACATAAGCAAAACCATATGTGGCTTTCAGTAATCACATAGTGAATGGTCATATCAGTATTCTTTGGAGACTGTGGTCTGTGCGCGGCTGGACAAATCCAGGGAGTGATTGTCCTGGTGTTTTGAGACCTTTTTGCTATGGTTGCAAGGAGACCTGAAAGCTGAGTAAGGTGCTAGGCAATTCCTGAAATCCTAGATTTGAATGGAAGTATCAAAGTAAAGCCTTGGGATGTATTCCATCTTAGTAAAAAAATACAGATTTTGTTTTTAGCTCTGTTCACAGAAAAGACAGAAACAATGACCCTCATGCAGTGGATAACATGCCCAGGACCTGGACTGCCATTTAGCGTCCCCTCACTAAAAATTTTACCACCAGAAATCCATGGAGAAATGGCCCATTGCAGGTCTGGAAAAGAAAATACACTATGTTTCTCACACCAGGAAGCAGGGAAGCCATCAATGTCTTTTCAGGTGGTAGTGAGAGACCTTGAGCCAAACTAACACACTGGCCTAGAAGAGGGCAAGTGAGACGTTTTTATTAAGGATGGATTAAAATGGGTCATGTGTGCTTACATCCTGAATGCAGGTAATTCCTGGTCTTCCACAGCAGGGACAGCTCATTTGAGTGTCATCTGACGTGGTTCGAAGACTGTAAGCACAGACTGTGGCTCTGGCTGCCTCAGACCCTGTACTTCTGTGACTTGCCTCGTCCTCCACATGGCAGCCTGGCAGCAGCTGGACTGGAGCAAAGAGAGTCAGTCTGGAAGGCCCATAAAATAGCTGGGAAATAGCACCCAGGACCCTCTGCCCTGAGCTCTCTCACACCTCCTCAGAGACTCGTCCTGGTGCAGCCAGCAGAGCAGGCAGCTAACCAGCTGTACACGACTTAGAACCTGCTATGAATGAAGCCAGCAAACTTATGGCACATAGTTTTGGTGAAATAGGAGGAGAAGCCTGCAAATGCAGCAGACCTCCTTCAAGCTCCCAGGCCCTCCCCTGTGCTACAGCCCCCCAAGCTGCTTTCAGAATGAGGCACAGTTCTGCAGACAGCTGGGCCTGCACTGCAATAAACACCACCAACCCGTGCCTTAGGGATAACACCTGGGTAAGGAAACTAAGGCATGGGAGGTCATATGACATCCACTGATTGCACAGCTAGGAAGTGGCTGTGCCAGGCTGTGACTCTACTGTACTCCACAGTCTGTGCTCCTAATCCCCTGCTCGTCTTCTGATTGGTTAGGGCACCCACCATGGAATCCAAACCCAGTGTCCACTTCCCAGTCTTGCCACGCGTGGTCCATCTTCTCCCTCAGCAGGGGCCCCCAGCCTTGCTCCTCTTGTTCACATCGAGGCACAGAGTTCTTTGAGTGTCCACCCTCCCCTTACCCAGCCACCCCTTCCTCCCCAAGTGCTCCTGGACCCTACCTGCCCTCCAGAACTCTTGCTCTCCCCATCCCCACAGTATTTCTCTGCTTATCAGAGCATTTGAGGGACTGAGGAGATGGCTCAGTAGAGTAAGTGCTTCCTTGGCAAGTGCAAGGGTCTGATTTCAATCTCCGGTTCCACGAAAAAAAAAAAAAAAAAAGGCATTTGATTGAATCCTGTTGCACATTGGGCACGTGCATCCCACAAGGTTCAGAGCGCACTGACCTGAGCGGTGAGCAGGTCTGACCCAGTTCCCAGGGAGCTGGTGCTGCGGGCCCTGTGGGAGCAGGAAGGCTCAGCTTCTGTGGGACTCAGGCAAACTGTCTCTGTTTTCCACTTAGTACTGACATGAGCACTGCCTTCCACTCTGTAGTACATTTGTGTCACAATGAACCAAAATTGAGTCTGGGGTGTGGCTTGGTGGTGGAGTACTTGCGTGGCACGCAGAAGGCCTCAGCTCCAACCCAGCACTACGTAAAAACCCCTGAAATTAACTTATGTGACATAATGAAAAGAAATGGATTAAAATTTCCTCCTCCTCTGGCAGCTGATTCCGCCAGGCCCTGGCACGGTGCCCACAGGGTGGCTTTAGTTGCAGAGCTGGTGCACGTCCCCTTCTCCGTGTTGTCCTCTCATAGAGCCTGGGTGTTTTCTTCTAAGGGTACAAACTCCACGCTCCCTTCAGAGCTCTTGGCCAGACGAGCTGACCTCTGGCTCTCTCCACTGATGGCTGTGTCTTCTCCTCCAGCAGCCTCTACCTAGAGCCACCTGTGCCATGGCTCAACACTGTGGGGAAGGACAAGTGCTCTCACCTCTGAGTTGTGACAAAGGCCAGCAAGAACTATGCCACTGAGGGCAGCAAGACACTGGCCACCACCAGAAGGGAGACCCTTTGGACCTGGAGGTGCTGGTGTCCAGGGCAATATCTTCCCAGGGAGCTTTGGGCTAGGACAGCTCTTCGTATAGAACCCTTGAAGAGCCTAGAGGCCAGTGCTTCTAATACCAGGCCTCCCAGATGCTATAGCTACCAAATGCCTGGGCAGGAGAAATGCCTTGCAAACTGGGTAGAGTGTCGTTCTTACCAGGGCTACTGACTGGGCCACTTTTCCAGAGTCTCTTTTGTAGTTGTTGGCTAAGCATGAACACAGAGACTATAAGCAGCCAATCCTAGGAATCATACAGTCCTCAGAAGGTCACCAGAGTGGTTGAGCTGAGATCACATGCTTGAAATCAAATTATAGAAGACAGCATTGTGAAGATGGAATGGGCATCTCTGCTTGTTCTCCGACCTGTTCTCTTGCTGAAGTCTACTGGGTGTCACAGAGCAAAGCTCACCATATTAGCTGACAAGATACAGTCAAGAGTCCTACATGGGTAGATCCAGAAAGGACTTTCAAACTGGGCATGTCTTCAGGAGGCCCCACTTTCACAAAAGCTCAAGAGCTACATATAGGTGTTAAAGGCAAAGGGACTTTGCATATCTTCCATGTACCTCTGATTAATTTTTCTTACTAGTATGGATATAACCTTAATTGATCATGAATGAGAAATTGTGTCATGGTGACGTTAGCAGTATACAACCCGCAAGCTTTGCTTGGTACTGTCTTTCCCAAAGGTACCAAATTACCTGGACATGTCTTCCTGGGGACAATCATCATTTTTGAAACATGAGCAGAATGCATGAACATGTTCAGAAAGTACTATAGCTGGCCAGCCTCAAATTGCCCTACTGTCACAGAAGGACTGAGTCCGGACCTCTGTAGCACCTGCCCTAAAATATTTGCACACCAAATCTGCTGAACCACAGAATAGCCGGAAGATGCTTACATCGTCAGCACTGATAAGCAACCCTGGGCAAGAAAATGATGGAAAATGGGCTAAAACCTGCCAGGCATTCAGACCTCATCAGCTTTAGTGTTGCCACCAGCATGCAGCTACCTTCCTCTCAGCACCCACAGCCATCAGAGGCTTTGCTGAAGAATGCTGTGCCTTTGGGGACACCATCCCTCTCACACTTCCCCAGCCCCATAAACAGGACCTAAGAGATATTCCTTTAGGGAAAAACAAAAACATCTTTCTTCAGCTCTCTTTTTAGTGATTTCCCTTCAGTCCATTATAAAGGAATTTGCAGAATAGATAACTGATGGTAAACCCTCCTGGTCCCTGAGAAAGCCTCTGCTACCCCTTTAGTGGAATGTGTGTGGACCCCTGGAGCTGGTGGGGGAGGGCACTGGATTTGAGTCTGTGATGTTAGGACCATTCTCAGGGCGGCCAGACCCACTCGGCCACCACTCCCCCACAGATCCTGGCCAAACGAATCCTGCAAAGCACCTGGGCTCCTTGCTGTAAACACTTTTATTTTCCCTAGGGTTTATGGTGCCTTCCAAAGGATGGCAACTTGTTTAAATCCCTCTAAACAAAGGGCTCTGGTGATTACAGACATGCTGCTGGTTTTATGGTGGTCTTCCTTTGTCTAATTTTCTCCAACTCTCTTCCTGCCTCCCCCCCCCTCCACTTCCCCCTGCCCCACCAGCCAGGTACCCAGGCCTTTTAAGACAGCCTTCCAGGGAACTGCTGGGCAGGGGGGTGCAAGGGCTTCCGCCTCAAACATCTGGTTCCCCTCAGCTACAGGTTCTCTGTTCTGACAGGACATGAGGGAAGAGGGTTGTAGGAATCTGAGTGACCCTCAGGTCAGGCTTCAGCATGACCCACCACCTTGAGTGAAGGGGGTTGGGAATGTCCTCAGGGAGTTCACCTGCCAGGTATCTCTGCCATTCTCCTCAGAGGGGCCAGCCCAGCTGCACTGGACTGAGGAAGGACACCTCAGTCCTAGTCTAGGAAACCCATACTGTGCCTGGCTGTTGTCCTGAACTCCTCACTCATCATCTTGCTCCTGCCCACTGTGGACCCTGCCTGTTGTAGGGGAGTCTCAGCTCTGCTACAGACCAAGGGCTGCTGCCTCTCGGCCGTCCTGCTACTTTTCTTTGGCCAGCGCTACTTCTCACTCCTGACTTCCTCTAGAAGTGCTGGAAGGGACAGGTGCCCAGAAGCAACCTTATGGGGCTGAGACAGAATTCTCCAAGGTTTGTTGGGGCTAGCTCACCACTCAGGAGTGTAGACGTGGCTGTGCTGGATAATGTCACCAGCTCTGTCAGACACAGGCCGTGCCCATGGGGTCTCCTTGGGGACTCTGCTCACAGCTCCCTGAAGGCTTGGAAAGGGGGAGAGAATGACTGTAGTAGGGGTGATTCTGCTTGAGGATGCTTCTTTGGCAAAGGTATTTGCACAGAGACACTGGGAAAGCCTTTGAAAGAAAGGACCTGGCAGAGGCTGGGAAGCATGGCGAGAGGAGATATGCGGCCCTCTGTTTTCCAGATAAGCTGATGTGGGGAGAAAGACCTCCCACTTATATCCTAGTCACACAATTGTATCTGAATGTCCTTGGCTCACCTCAGAACCTGCTCCAGGGAGCAGAGCAGAGAAGGTAGCAACAGTGAGCAAGACACTGGTGATATCTGGTTGTGGCTCCATGTTGCCAACCCATATGAAACAAGTGGGAAAAGAGAACGACACAGAACAGAGCCTGACACAGTGGCCAGTTTGTGTTGTGCAAACATCATTTTTTTTCCTCAGTTTCCAGTCTTCGAGGCAAAGGCCATGGCACAGTCATCAGAAGAAGCACAGTGACCCTGTATCCACCATGCATGATTGGAGCAGTGGTACAGAAAACCCTTCTCCCTAATTCCCGAGTCCCGGCCCTGGAGTGAGAAGCCAGCCTGACCTCCATGCAGCCAAGGTGCCAGCCCCCCGGGAGTTCCAGAGTCCCTGCTCTGGCCTTGGGAAACCAGCACAGGCACACTTTGCCTCTATCCTCATACCTCCTCCCTTTCAACTCATTCTGCAATCTAGTGTTTCTGTTGTTTATTTATTTATTTTACTTTTTTTGAGACAGGTCTCAAGAAGGCGCTTAAGCCACTGTAATTTGTAATTTTTAAAAAAAATTTCCGTTTCGATCTGGGGAGACAGCTTGATAGAATAAGCACTTCCCCGGTAAGCACAAGGGCCTGAGTTCAATCCCCTGTTCTGCAAACAAAAAAAAAATCAGTTTAGAAATGTCCTAACATCTCATGTAATGTTTGTGAATGCTAAGGAATATTTTTGTCTTTTTTTTCCCAGAAGAACTTTAAAAAGTGAAATGACTTATTTCTAAATTGAACTACAGATTCAATAGAATATAAGTCAAATACCAAACTTCCATACTTCAGAAACTGACAGTCTGCTTTATATGGAAATATAAAAGCCCAAGGACAGTATAGCATTAGTTAAGAACCAAACTGGAGATTCTGTACCACCAGACACCAAGGTTTACTATATTTTATTTATTTATTTTTTATTTTATTGAAGTACAAATATCAATCAGACAGTTTCAAGACACCTTAACAAGACAGATTCGATAAATTAATACATTGCAAACTGTTTTCATAATGTTTTGGTATTGTACAAGGTGCATACATGATATTGTATTTACAGATATTATTTTAGCAGATGTCTCTTATCAGTAAAGTAAGAGTGTAGCTGCTTACTTATCTTATTTTTATACCTGAATTATATCAAAAATTCAATAATTATTTTCCTAGTGGATGACCATAGTACTAGAAGCCGACATAATATCCTCTCCAACCACCATTAGTGCAGATCTTGCCTCTCGTAGGATTATGTAGAAGCACAGCGTTATCTATCCCAGCTGTACTGTCTATACACACACATCATGATTTTTTCTTTCTATACCCCTTCCTTTGTCTACAAAGTTTTCTCTTCATGTGACCCTCTCCAGGCACACTATAGAACTTCAATCTCTTTCCTCTGTGGCTCCATAATCTCCCTGTTCAGAAAATTTGGAGCTCACCTGAGTTTCATGATGTTGCAGTACAAGTTCTCCTATGTCCTGATTTACTATAAATGTGTGGTAATTTGGGTGATGGGGTATTTAAGCAAGGATTAAAAAAACAGTGATGGAACAGAATAGATAGTCTAGAAATAAACCCCACATGATAGATTTATGATGAAAAAACTATTTCTAGCATAGGGAAGAGAAAAGGAGGGTTTCTGTAGTCATTACTAAGGAAGTTTGTTTTCTATATTAAAAACAGAAACGGAAACCTCAGGGCACCTGTGGCATCTTTTTTTTTTTTTTTTTTTTTTTTTTTTTTTTTTTTTTTTTTTTTTTTTTTTTTTTTTTTTTTTTTTTTTTTTTTTTTTTTTTTTTTTTGTGGTAGTGGGGACTGAACTCAGGACCCTGCACTTACCAGGCAAGCACTTATTCTACTGAGCTGTCTTCCCAGCCCTACATCTTCTTAAATCACCTAAAAAATTAGTTGCAGATAGATTGATGGTGTAAAAATGAAAAATAAAACAGTAAAATTTCTAGAAGTCAACACAAAAATATCTTCCTGACCTTGAAGCAGATAAACTTTCTTAAATAGGGCCAAAATAATTTCACCATAATTAAAATAGACAAATTGAATTATGTTGACATGAAGAATTTCTGTTTTCAGAGTGTGGGATGCACACCTGTAATTCCAGCTACTTATAAGCCTGAAGCAGGAGGATTGCAAGTTCAAGGCCAGCCTTGGAAAATTATTCTGACCCTGTCTCAAAATAAAAAAAGGAAGTACAGTGCTTGCCTAGCCTGTGCTAGCCCATGGGTTCCATCCCAGCACCACAGACACAGACACACAGACACACAGACACAGATACACACACACACACACACACACACACACACAATAATGGCAGAGGTGAGGAGAGGAAAGGCACAGAGTACAAGGCAATATTTGTCAGATATAGAGCAAATGTAGACTCGTATCCACCAGATATAAGGAGTCCAACATAGCAATCAGAAAGCGACACTCACTTGCTAATGTTGGACGCTTTGCAATGAACAGGCATTTTGGGATCCTGTTGAGGGAGTTGAACATGGACACGTGTCATTTGGGTTGATAGGAAGAATCTATGTGGCTTGTGGTTACTTCTGTGTGCAGCTAAGTTATTGCCATCTGCTCTTGGACAAAGTGGCTTCCAGAATTTGTGTGTGTGTGTGTGTGTGTGTGTGTGTGTTACCGGGGATCGAATTCAGAACCTTGCATTTGCCAGGCAAGCACTTATTCCACTGGGCTATCTCCCTGGTCCCCAGAAATATTTTCTATCTACTTAATACAGTGTATAATATTCCCAGCATAACAGCTCAAGACAGGACAGTATTTAGTTACTGGGGAAGTTGGTTCTCAACAGGACAGAGGTCCTTACCTCTGAGATAATTGTGGGCCTATAACCTGAGTGCCCGTCAGGGAGTGACAGCAAGGGACTGTTACCTCAGTCTTGAGGAAGCAAAATCTGGCGGGTGCTACCACACAGATGACCCCTGGGGGCACTATAATTAGTAGAACAAGATGTAAAATAACAAGTGTTATGTGGCTCCCCTTATTCGAGGTTCTAAGACGGGTCACATTCACAGAGACAAACATCAGGGAGTTATTATTTTAATAGGAATAGAGTTTCAATTTGAGATGATAAAAATTTTTCTAGAATGGATGGTGGTGATGGTTATGCACCAGTATTAATGTATTTAATGCCACAGAGTTGTGCAATGGTTAAAATGGTAAATTTTATGTTTTCTGTATTCTAATTTTTAATGTAGGCAAAAGGAAGATCTATTAGGTAGTTAATAAATTCGTGTATGCTATTTTCTTGGATTTTGGGGGGAGTACTGGGAATTCAAGACCTTGTCCTTGTCAGGCAGGTGTTGTGCCACTGAGCTACATGCTTGGCCTGATTTTCTTGGATTTTTGCTAGCTTTTTAAAACAATTTTTTTTTAAAACTTTCACTTATTTATTTGGTACAGGGTCTCACTATGCAGCTTAGACTCATTATGATTCTCCTGTCCCGGCCTTCCCAGCCCTGGGCCTACAGGCATTTACCACCACACCTGGGAGCTCTCATACCCAGGAGCTCCAGGGCTGGTATGGCACGCAGCACAGGGGGTGAACTCGGGTCTTTGCACTTGCCAGACAGGTGCTTAGACTACTGAGCTATCTCCCCAGACCTTTGCTAACTCTGAAAAATTTATGATTTTGGGGATTCCTTTTCTCATCTAAATAAATACTCACTTTTTTTATGTGCTTTTTTTTTTTTTTTTTGCAGTACTGGGAATTGAACTCAGGCCCTTGTACTTGTCAGAGAAGCATTATTCCACTGAGCCATCTCCCCGACCTAAATACTCACTTTGGAGGCTTAAGGGTTTCAATGTGATTTATTATTTTCATAAAAAATTTCCTTACCTGAAAGTGAGGCCAATAATGTATAGCGTAAAGAGTTAGTGCACCATGGTACGCATCTGCAAGCCCACCGATTCAGGAGGTTGATGCAGGAAGACCACACGTTAAGGCTGGCCTTGGAACCTAGGCTCAAAATTATAAAGGGCTAGAGGCAGAGTCCTTGCGTAGCATGTGCAGGCCCCTAGGTTCTGTCCCTAGTACTGAATAAGGAGACAAACTGTCCTGCAGCTATCCTTGCTCTGCCGTGATTTCCAGGCACCATCCTGAGCGCACCTCCTACCAGTGCGAGGCCTGTGTGTCCACCAGTCCTGAGCCCAGTCGTAGATGGGAAACAGACCTGAAAAACAAGCTCCTGGCCATCAGCAAGGCTCTGTCACCTGCGCTGATGGCCTTGGGACCTCCATCACCATGCACAGGAAAGGAGCCGCCGCCCCCCCCCCCTTATTTTGCTGCTGTGCGGTTGACGGACTTGTGCCTCGGGCACGTGGATGGAGAACAGCGGAAGAGGCTGAGGTCGGAGCAGCCTTGGTGCTCATGTGATGTGCATACGGAGAGCATCGAGGTAGGGCCGCCGGGCACTAGTGCTGCTTCACCTGGCCTCCACCCAGGGCTGATCATTATACCGACAATAATGAGCTATAACAAGTCAACCATGAATGTGTTTGAGAAGCATCCTTGTCTTTATACCCGAAAATTTGTGTGATAGCTCACAAGACCAAAAGTGAATTTATCTTCACGACGTTATCTTTATTGGGCCAGGTCTTTTGTTTCTAGACCAGTACTTCAACAACTTTCTAGATGAATATGTTATTCTTTCTGGGACAGCAATATTCATTTCTTCATGATATGGTGCTGTGCTTCAGGGCTGTGGGCTCGCAGAGCTCAGCCGCCTTCGTCTATGCGTCCTCTGGAGTTCGGGTCACCCAGCAGCCCGCAGGTCTGAAGCTCTGACCAGCAGCTTGCAGGGAGAAAGGCGGGGCCCGTGTGTGAAGGAAGCCAGCGGAGGGAGGCGGGCGCGCTGTCAGAGGATCAGGCTCCGAGCTCTATCTCTAAAGGGCCATCAGCATGGCGTGGATTGAAGAGCCTGCCAGCTGCTGCCGCTTCTTGCTGCTGCTATTCCTAAACGTTTGCTTAATCCTTAGTTAACTATTACATATATTTCAGCAAGTAACATTTTCTGTGCTTATGTTACAAAAGATATAATTCAAGGAATGTATGTAATAAACAAAACAAATACTGTAATCCAACAAATATGTATGCATACGATAGATTTGAAACTTTAAAGAGATGATTTATTGCCAACTGCTGTTTTGTGTCAAGATAAAGGGAAAAGAGCTATAAAACAAACAAACAAACAAAGCAAGTAATAAAGGTGCTGTCGGACTGATGGCTGAGCCCTCTCCTATGAGTCTTAAATTATCCAAACCCAGCAGCAGTGCTTTCTCGATGTATGGCTTTCCTGCAACTGAGCCTGAGTCTCAATATTCAGTGCAGGCCTAGGCTTCGCCAGTTGCATGGGCAGGGCCGATACCCTCAGAGGTAGGTGTGCAGTGTTTCTTTAGTCTGTAGATCCACAGCGGCTTAATGCTAGGTTACAGACCAGGTTGGGGGGAGGGGGGAGAAAAGAGCAGATTCTTGTGGGGAGGGCCAGAGGAAGAATGGGGGAATCCACAGGTTCCAAGCCCGACAGGGTGGAACCTCCTAGTGGGCAGAGGTGGTAGGGCGGCCAGGGCGGCCCAGGCTCATTAACAGATGTCCAAATAAATACTGTACCTCTTGAGTATCTCTTTTGCAGAATGCGTGACACCCGGTGTTTTGGGTTGCGGGGTACTGAGAGTTTGGAACATTTCCACAGTCTTAACTGCTTAAGCATTCCTAATCTAAAATGTTCCAAAATCTGAAATTTGCAAGTATCATTTGAAGTTTCAGATCTTTCCCTCCCTCCCTCCTTCCCTCCCTTCCTTCTTTCTTTCTTTCTTGAAATTGTTTTGTTTTGTTGTTCGCATCATAACTTTATTATTTTTTAATTGTTCTTGATACCATTGTCCACGTTGGGTCAATGTAAAAACTAAAAACAGAGAGCCGGCCAGATAGCTCAGCAGACTAAAGCGCCTGTTTAGGCAGAGCACGGGGACCACATGGTTTGATCCCCGGCACCACAGGCCATGCCGTCCCGGTCCCCGGGGCGCACTGAGACGGTAACTGAGACTGGGCGTGGTGGCACATGCCTATAATCCCAGTGCTTGGGAGGCTGAAAACAAGAGGATCACTATGAGTCCATCTGCGTGGTGAGATCCTGTAGACACTGTACTAAGTACATTTAAAAAGAAACAAAACTAACATCAGACTCTGGATTTGAGTGGGAGCATCACAAAAACAACCAAAACCAGCAAGCAAAAGCAGAATCAAAACTGCTTGATGGCTCAGTAGAATAAGTGCTTCTCTGGCAAGCGCAAGGGCCTGAGTTCAATCTCTGGTACAGACCAAAAAAAAAAAAAAAAGACTGCTAAAGAGTGATTTTTTTTTTTTCTTCAGTAAGTCCATTTTGTGTGTGTGTGTGTGTGTGTGTGTGTGTGTGTGTGGCTGGTCAGCCCACCCTGGGGGCGGGGCTGGCATGGCAAGTGTTGCAGGGACTAAACCACCGACCCTACACACATGCCTAAACTTGCGTAAGCAGAAGCTTTACACCGCTGAGCTATCTTGCCAGCCCTAAGTGTGTGCTTTAAAACACTAAGGAGAGACATGTCTTTACACAATGCTCTCAAATTTGCCTATGATTAAAACTTTATTTTCTAAGTTTGGGGAAAATAAACCAGTTTTCAAGCTAATCAAG